>AYJT01082906.1:0-12272 GCA_001278415.1 Ocimum tenuiflorum | reverse complement strand
AACTTTCTTTTTTTTTTTTTTCCTCAAATACAATTTTTGGTGTTGGAAAAATCAAGTTATTATATGGTTGAACAATTTATGATAATTTGTACAATTATTTTAAATTTCGGATAATACGTATTAGTTTAGAAACGAACTAACCAAATTTATTCACATATTTAAATGCACTTTTTTAGGCCAAACATGTAGTTTGATGAAACAAATTAACACAACAAACATAAAGACTGATGCTATTTATTCCCGTAACTATGTGTATATTATAGTCGCTGTGTTTCAATTGAGGATCAAAATTTGAAAAATAGGTAATGGACATAGATGCTTCTTCGTCAACACTAACTTCGGTATTTGCAATTTCTAAACATTAATAAATATCCCAGCGGTTAAGGTGCATGTAAATTAAAAGGAATATAGGCGGATTTGGACCAACATTACTTATTACTTTTAATATGATTTGCCTTTTAAGTCAAAGTTGGTCAGGTGAACAGATCTATCCTAGCCTAATTTTAAATCACGATCCATAAATTTTTTACAATATCAGTAATTGACTAATTGGGAGGCGATTCTTAAATTATTGCCACATAATGCTGCTTTGTCTGGCCGTATTTGTTAACTTGTCTATCAATTAAACTATCCACACATCTCCAATATCTTAGAAAATTCAAATAAATTGCATATCATGTCCTTTTGTGCATGTAATTTATGCTTTAGATGTCGATTTATATTCTTTCCTTTTTATAGCATAATTCATTACTGTAATTCAACTCTCTTGCATTTAATGTTGATTGCCTGTTGAGGAAGTTTTTCTAAAATTTGATTAGCTCTTAGGCAATGAACTCAACAATAACAAAGCTCCATCCTCATCATCAATATTTTCCAAGTCTAAATCAACTTATTAAACACATTAAGTTGTTTATTGATTGCTTTATCTTCTTACATCGTAAACGAATATAAAACCTGTTTAAGATATTTACCTGTGATTTGGTGACATACAAACACTCCAATTTTGCCCAAACTCTTGCTATGGTGGACACATGCCTCAACACCTTTGTCTCCTAAGATCATATTAACAATGATGTGAGCTCGTCCCATCATTTCATACTTCTTTAATTTTGATCTCTTACGTTATCACAAAACTGCTAACTTCTTCCCTCAATGCATGATGGAGTCCAAGGTTCGTTGATTAGGATTAGGGTTCGATTTTCTGCCTATATATACTTTGATGCAAACAAAAATCACAGTATTCATCAATAAAATTTGTGGATGTATGTTCTCTCTTTAGATTTCTTTTTTGTTTCTTTCGATTTCACTCGGAAATTTTACCCAATTGTTAGACAGACTTTCATCTTAATTCTTTTATGATGTCTTCATTATCCAAGAAAGGTGGCATAGTTGATTTTTATCAAATTAAGGCATTGGTGTTCCACTTCAATTTCATTTGTTGAAGTTGGCAATCTGCAAACCCTTGCTGCAAAGACAATTGCCCTCATTATAAGGCGCCACAAACCAAAATTCTCGAATTTAACTAAGCCATCCTTCACCGGTAGAGCTCCATGTGGGCCGCACCAATTTCAATCAAAAGGGTGTAAGACTTAGTGATCTAATATAGAAAATTTCAGCATAAAACAAGTGTGGATGAAAAAGAATAGCACACACAAATTTTATAGTGGCTCGAAATTGAGCATATGAAATACTTAGCATGTAGATCGACTCAGGAGCAAGAAGAATTTTAGAGGATTCATTGTCACAACAACATCATATCCCTATCCCTATTGGGACCAAACCACTTCACTAAACGTGTTTGCTGTTGGGATCATATCTTAATCTCTTAATTTGTTTCTTGGACGACAAGCAGGTATTGCTATCTTAATCACTTCATCCAGTCATGTAATAACACACAGCCTTCAGCATTATCCATCTCGCTGATATATTATTGGGATTGTTGAGAGTCAATTTTGAACTGATCAAAATGAGAGCTCTAAGCTAGAACGGAATGGAAATCAACACCACGACTTTCAGGAAGGTTTATAGTCCCCCGGAAGGAACTTGCTGAGATTTTATATATTTGGTTCGAATTCACGGATTATAGGGATTTCTGATTGACGACGATCGGAATTTACAAGTCTCCCTATCTAGAACAACGATCGGGATGAGTGTGTGAAATCATGTGATTGAGGCGTACATCACTCTATTTATACATGCCAGAGAGGCGAATCTCAATTTAACAACACATTTGAGACGGATTACACAAATTAGGGGGGTCAATCTGCAAATCCTTTACGCGGGAGTTGGATTTACGCTTTAGACGCCATGTTGACTCAGCAGGAGAATCATTCTGGGTCCTTCCACGCATGTGTGGGCCATGCGGAGGGCATTCCGGGAACTTCATTGATTATCTCGAGGGGAACACCTTTCGAGGGCATTCAAGGTGTTTGCCCTCGAGAAGGGCTTGCTCGAGGGCTTTCCTTGCTTCGTCAGGCCTCGAGCTTCGAGCTTTGTGCTCTGTGCGTGGTTTCCAAGGGTTTCATGTTCCACATCCGACCGTCAAGGGTTCCGACGGGCTCGGGTACTTGACCAAATTGAATCCGTAAGACTGAAAGACTGGACTAAGGTTGAAGTCACAATTTTGATCCTTAGCAGGGACTAAGACTACTTTCAACATAAACATTCAAATATCTGGAAGAAGAAGCCACCCCGATTGGGGCCCATTGAATTATGGATGCGTTGCATGGCTACAAAATTAACAATCATTCATGCTTACTGTCCCAATAATAAATTGTAATATTAATAAACATACCAACTTTTTTCCATCAAAATCATAGATTCTTCTGTCACCAGACCATGGCTTGCATGTTATTTTAGTTCTTCTACGTACATTATCTCTTCATTTATGGCGGCCGCCGGGAAATATTACGTTTGAAATTCTATAAATCATTTCAATTTTACTTATATTCAGCGCAGCAACTAATTTATTGCATTTAAAAATGGTTTCAGCCATGAATTAGTATAGTAAGTTTAGTAAAATCAAAATTAATACGTATTGAACAAAAGGGTGTCTTTGCCGCTTTTGAGTAGTGCAACTTTCTCTTTCTTTTGTCTGTTTGAAAAAGCTCAAACTAATAAATACACAAATACAGTTAATTCTTTTGTACCTTATAAACTAGCATATGTAAAAATGAGCTCTATTCAATGTATTCCTTACCTAACATAACAACATAAAAGAAGACGCCGCTTAATTAGCTACTGAATAAGACCTTTATTTTTTGTTTTCACTCTTCGATATTCACATGCTATATTTATTTTGTTGATATTATAAAATTTTATTAACTTTATTTTATTTTTTCTGAGGGGAAACCTTTAATTTATTGATTGGACTAACTTCACCAAATGTCATAAATGATACTCGAATTCAAAGTTCCCTTGTGCCCGACTGATATAGTATATAGTGAATTTGGTCAATCGACTGCGATTTCAAACTTTTATATCATTAATTCTACCAATTTAATGTACACCAATGAATTTAATATTCGCTAGTCTAAAGATATGAGTTTCATCTTTCTGAATGCAAGCATAGTTAAAATATAAAATAAACATTTGATGGTTGGAATTGAAATCAGACTCGATATTACTCAACAGATAATTGCATTTTATGTGAATTGTTTTACGTTTTATTATTTCTTTTCGCAAAACGCAGAACGCCTTGAGTTTCGCAACTTTGAGGAATATGGGAGTCCAGAAATAGAATATATGTGAAGAGTGAAGACCATTTCATTTGTCTTAAAAACTAAACTTGATGCCGACATATGCTTCCGTGTTGTTAGCTTGGCATTGTTTATTACACAATTTACATTTATTGCGACGCTCTTTTGTTAATATTGTTTTTGGAAATATTCAATTATATATGTCGTAAATTATGTTTTTTTGGGAAATAATATAAATTATTTTATTATCAAATAATTTATAATTATTTAAATATCGAATGACTTTCTTTTTTATACATTAAAAAACTGAGTCGGTACATTGATTTTTTATAAATTTATAAACAAGAATATAAATCATATTACCATCATGGCGTAGAAAACAATTTGTCGCTTCAACTTTTCGATGCAAGAAAAATGAAATCTTATATTTGAATAATTTCGAATATACACTTTTATGAAATTTCAAATATTTTATTTTATTTTTAAAGAATAAGAATAGTTTAGAATACAATTGAATTTTTTTTTTCATAATTTCATTTAAACCGTCAAGTATTAGAATAAATATACAATCATGATTTGTGAAAAGAAATTACTTTCTACTATATCTTTTTAGGGGATAAGTAGATAAACATAAACTCTAGTTTTTTTTATAGAATAACCACATGCCACAGACATCTACTCATATTTGCCTTTATATAGCTTGACCTAACATGTTGGTAGGACTCAAAAATACAATCGTTCAGTAATAACATACTAAAATTGGAATATTTGCCATTAGACCACCTGTGTGAAATACAAGGTCGAATTATTTGAAATATAAAATTCATTATTAACGTTGTATCATCCCGAACGTTGAAATATATATGTTTGTTATTATCTACAAGAACTAAATACATTTTACTTTTACTTGAACGAGGGTGAGGAATTGTGATTTGTACACATATCTCGGGCCCTTTCTGCACTGATGCAACTCAACCCAATAATTTAATAAAATATTCATTTCATTTTTATTCACATAAAATATTAGTTTCTCTCATTTGCAAAAAAGTTGAAAAATATTTAAAAATTTATATTTTAAGTTATTAATTACAATAAATAATTTATTATGCACTATAATTTCTTCTTGACAAATGAAAATACATGAATTATAATTAAACTTTTATGAAAAATAGAGAATTTTATATTGTATGTGAAACTATAGCAATATTAAACTCTATTTAAAGAAATTTTTTATGAATTTCAATATAAATATTTTTAATAATTATTTAATACACACAACATTTTAACTGTATTTAAACAAACTAAGTCACGCCCAATGAGAGGGCGTTGTATGTGCATAGATGAGACTTGGGAGAGCTGGGAAAGCGCGGCCCGAGGCAGCTGACGAACACAAATCGTGGAAAATGTAATATTTTTTTTTATTTTCATTTGTTTTTGGTGGTGAGACGATCACCCTAGGGAGTAGTCATACAAAACAAAGAGAACCATCAGGTTACGATTCAATTAATCTAGCAATAATTTTAATAAACCTTACAGAATCTACAATAATCCTATTTTATTTTGCATATTGATCTTGTGGACTTTATTGTTTAAAAAATCTTACAAATATCAAATTTTAATTTTTAAATGAGGAAATCTCTTGAGAGAGGTACTAAATCCATTAATAATGCAACAATACCGAATGCATTTTTAAAACAAAAGCAGGATAGAGCATTGATAAGGCATATGGGTTTATACAAGTGTTTCGTGTTTATAGATGTATATTTTGAAGTATAAATACATTTTGTGACAAACCAAACCTTACATTTTGATGAAGTTTTTTAATATATAATAGAGCACACGTACTAACATATATGTATTAAATAATAAAATATGAAGCAATTCCTAAAAGAAAATGCTTATGAATCAATAAATACCATTCTCAACCAAATTGACTTTTTACACAAAAGGAAAGGACAAAACTTTATTTATTTTCAAAATTTGGATTTCGACACCAGATTTTTTATTTACAGCTAACGTCTGAACAGCAAATCACCAGATTTAATTAGATTATGATTACATAGATGTAGAATGAAATCTATCAAAAATAAAAAAGAAAATATGAGGTGGCAGAAATGTAAATGTAATATGATTTCAAACTCTTGTTGTCCATTCCACTCCATTTCAAAATCGAAACTCCTTTCATTAATGTCGACTGCTCCTCGCTCTCTCTCTCTCACTTGTTATCCGTGTTTTGTCTCTCCAAAAGTCTCTGAATCCACTCTCTCTTCTCGCTCCTTCTCTCTCCTTCCTCCTCTCTTACGGCAACCACTCTACGTGTAGCCTCACCGTCTTTCTTTCTCTCTCTTGAATGTGTACTTGTCTTCTCTTTTAACTGTTGGTTGGTGTGCGAAATGAGCTGAGGATTGGTTAGCTCCATGGTTTCGAGATGTTGTCGTGCTTTTTTCCGATGTGATTTCTCTCTCTCTCGAAATCTTCGGCTTCTTTTTGGAAAAAGAGAAAGGTCTTATTTACTGTTGTTGAAAATAAATCACTCTCCATTTTCCTTTTTCCATCTTTTCGCTGGTGCTGTCTTCTTAATTTGAAATTTCAAAAAAGGAAATGGAGAGAGCTCGACACCGGAAAACCAAAAGTGCCTCTGGCATTGAAGGTAATTTTAATCTTTTTTTTTAACTTCTTCTGTGTTTTTTGGGACCAACGACAAAATTATGCTAATCTTGTTGAAGAATTCTCAGTAATGACATCCTGGTTTTCAAGAATATTCTTTTGTTATGGTTTGCCTGCAATTCAATGTGCTGGCTGGAAATTTGGAAATATCGTTGATTTAGTACGTCGGCTTGGCAGTCTTCTGCTTTTTTATTCCTCATCTGAAATGTTTCTTAAACGGGATAACAATGTGCAAGAGAAACAATTTTCGTACCTTTAATTGTTACCCCGGTTTTTCTTAAATGGCGTGTTTTCATTTCGAATTTAAGATTGATATGTCATCGCTGGTTTTTATCTGTTTCCTCAGTTCTTTGTATATTATCTGTCGAGCTATCATCTTCTTCTTTGAAGCTAAAACTTTTAATTTTGAACCCCTTTTTTAGCTTTGAAGCAAAATCTCCAAGTTCAGCTATGTCTTTTTGTTCCCTTGAGTTGAACTTTCATTATAACATTATTTGCATTATCCAAAGGGTTTATGTGGTTCAGTAATATCTAAGGAGGCAGATGTTGATCTTTCTGCCTGACACGTTTAGGCTCTTTTCCATTGCTTCAGTGAAGCGTGAAGTATGAGATTGATTGATAATTAGCAGTGCTCGTGCTTTTCTTAAAGCTAGTCTTGTTGGTTTTGGAATGAAAGGAAATTTGCTTTATTGCTATCATCATAATTTTGTTCCTCTTTCTACTTATGATGGCTTATAATTGCTGGGCCTAGTACTTTAAAAGGGCCATTCCTAATTTTCTCTATAAACTCCTAAAATCTAGTAGCTGCTGTCTACGCATTCATTATCACTTTTTCTAATAACTCTCCTTAACTCAAGGTGTGGTGGACTCGTGAGGTTTTTGTTTGATGTTAACCTGGTGGACTCTTCTTTTTGTCATATCTTCATATTAAAAGAAAATTATTTATTCTTTTTCCTTCTTTCTCTAAGGATTTGATGCTATAGACATATTCTGATTATGTAGTTGTACTAGCGAATTGATTTCACCATTAATAAATTCGAACTTTTTAACCAGGTATCCAGCAGATTCAGAAGCAGAAAACTGTTCCAAGATTGTCTTCAGATTCTCGTTCGTATATTGATGAGAGTAGTAGAGATGGCATGGTGCGTGATAGTACTCGCCTTTCTACTGTTTGTATTTAAGAATTGTGTTTTCAATTGTGATGTGCTTTGAGGTTCGCCACTTCTGCACCAAACTTCAAATTTGATAACTTTTTATTTGGCATCTGCAGTTCATGCTTGAGATGGGGCAGAGCACCTTTGGAAGGGCAAATGGGGTACCGATGAAGAAATTGCTGGCCGAAGAAATGTCAAAAGATGTTGAATATAAGAGAAGATCACCCAGCGTCATTGCCAGATTAATGGGTTTTGAAGGGCTGCCTTCTCCTCGGCAGGTTAATAGACAACAAAAGAAGTTTCCAGAGAACTACCAACAGAAAAAGGTGTCAATTGATCAAAGAAACGACCAACTGTTTGATGGCCGATCAAACTGGAGAAGCTCAGTGGACCAGCAAGAGTTTAAGGATGTTTATGAGGATTTAGAAGCATCTCATGTTGTGAATCGCAGGTGTTCTTCAAGATGGAGTGCAAACTCAATTCTTACAAAACCTAAGATGGAATTGATTCAGCAAAAATTTATGGATGCAAAGCGTCTTGCTGCTGATGAAAAACTTCAAGGTTCCAAAGAGCTCGATGACACTCTAGAGATGCTGGACTCCAACAAGGATCTGCTGTTGAAGTTATTTGGTCAAGCGAATTCCTTGTTCGTGAATGATTTGCACAATTTACAGGATGATCCGAGCAGTTCTATTAGCAGTCACATAGCAGTATTAAAGCCGTCTAATTCTGAGAAGTTTGAAAGCAAATCCAAAGCATGGAGATCAGAGAGAGGTACTTCAAATAAACGCCATGTTACTTCTCACCTGAAACGTGAAGATGGTCTTCTTCTTGAACGACCTAGCCACCACAGAACTTATATTTCTCGCAATTCATCACAGATTCAAGTGGAAGAGGATTCAGGGGGAAAGATTATTCCTACGAGGATAGTTGTTTTAAAGCCAAACCTTGGAAAAACACAAAGTAATGGTACATCCTTTTCCTCACCTGATCATTCGCAAGGTTATCTGCCCAGCTTCAAGAAAATGAAGGAATATCCAAGTGCTGAAACAGGATCATGGAAAAGAAAGTCAACAGGATCATGGAAAAGAAAGTCATCTCATAATACAGGATTACCAAAGGCCATGTCAAAAGAAGCTAGAGAAATAGCCAGGGAAATAACAATGAGGATGAGAAATGGCTGTGATGAGTTCATGGATGCAAGATCTACTTCATATAGAGGTTATGTGGGAGATGAGAGCTCATACGATGACAATGACAGTGATTCTGATAGTGAGCCTGACGTCCTTGGATTATCTTCTAGAAGATCCTTTGATGACAGTAACAATTGCAGCTATCCATCTTCTCATTTTGGTGAATCACCTGTAAATATGGAGGCTAAGAAGCGACTGTCTGAGAGATGGAAGATGACTCATAAATATCAAGATGTGGAAATGATTAGTAGGGGCAGCACATTAGCTGAAATGCTTGCATGTCCCGATAAGGAAACAAGGCCTCAGCAGTTGAATGCTAAGATGAGTCCTAGCCGAGAAAGAAAAGGACTTGGTAGCAATAATGGAACAGCAATTTTGGATTTTCCCTTAGGCATCAGCAGTAGAGATGGATGGAAAGATGAAATATGCAGAAATTCCGCTAGGTCAAAGTCACTTCCTCCAGCCATTGGTGGGAGAGGGAGAAGCCACAGAAGAAGCCCAAATCATGATATGTGGGCTGAAGAAAAAAACTTGATGCATAGTGACACTGTGCATTGCAGTAAAAGTAAGGTTAAGGGAAACCTAAGTCGAAGAGAAAATTATTCAGCTAAAGATTCAAAATCCAGGAGCAAGACCATTCATCCCTGTCCACACATATCTGCTAATGAGATAAGCTCTTCATCAGAAACCAATTTTGAGATTCATATGGAAACAAACAACAAGGATTTGTCAGAACAGCAGTCCTTGTTTCCAATGGCTGAAAAGGCAGACGGTTCTGAAATCCCTGTTGTTGATGTAATGATAGTTTCTGAACCTAGAAGCACAACTATGTCTTCAAAATTTTCTGAGATGCTAGTGGAGCAGTCGCTTTCAGCTATTCCTAGTGATAAAGTTGCTGATCATAAACCAGAGGGTTGTTATGTCCAGGTTCGCTCTTGACTTTCATTGAACATAAGCCTTTCATTCTTAATCATATATTATTATAGAAATATTGCAAACGTGCTTCCTACCCATCATTCTTATTTTTACTTGGAATTTGAAACTCTCCACCTTTTCTATGTATTCAGCTGTTCAGTTCTTTGTCCATGTGAAGCTAATTAAACCTCAGCAATTATATTGTAGCAACATTCTTGATCGATCTTGTTTATTCAGGAGTTGCTCAAGGAATCACCTAAACAAGGATCCACTCACTTCGAGTGCCTTGGAGCTGAGCGAGAATGTTCTGAAAGCTCCAAGGAAGCTGACCATCCTAGTCCAAATTCGGTCCTTGAGGTCCCTTATAGTGAAGAAACATTGTCTTCTGAAAGTTTCGAGAGAGTCAGTGCTGAACTTCATGGTATGAAACTGTTACCGATGACTATAGTATCTGTATGTTGGTAACTTTGGACGCGCATGAGACTGAGTCAACTTTTTGAGAATAAATACCTGTCTTTCTGTCTGAACAAACTAACTTTAGCATGGTAACAAAGAAGACTGGTTTATTTCTCTTCTTGAAAATATGAGTGTTGATCATTTTTCAGAAATGGATACTGATCTACTGATCTTTGATACTTTATAATTGATCAACGGTCTCTAAAGAAGCAGGAATGTATTTGATGTTCATAACAAAACACATTCTTTTGTGGAATCAATTGGTTTTTCTGAATTGTTAGCCTGGTGTGTTATTGAAATATAGTCCCGGTTTAACAAAGTGCCTTTGATATTCAATTTGATTGTTCCACTTAATCCTTGTTATTTTGCATTTATTGATGCACGGATGAACTTAAATATACAAATTCATTTTATTTGGTTGATAGTGATTTACGTCCTTCACTTGTAGTCTAGCCACAACATTTGTCTTCACTAAAGCATGGTATATACTTTCATAGTCATGATTGATCCTGTATAACCATTTTTTGTTTATGTTGGTTATATTGTCGAAGTATTTTGTTCTCCTTGATTTCAACAAACATTCTTTTGATCCTTTTATGAAGAACTCCGGATGCAACTGAAGCTCCTGAAGATGGAGTCTGGTGCATATTCTGAGGCGTCTCCTCTTCAATCCATTGAGGAAGAAGCGCAACAATCTCCAAGTATTTCCGAAGGGAACCAAGCTTTAGCCGGCGGCAGCTGGAGAACTTCTTATGCTCTTGATGCGTTGATGGATTCTTGTTTAGAAGAGTATAATACGTCAAGAATGCTGGGGCAATCCTCAAACTCCCCTTTGGATCCCAAGTTATTTGACAAGCTTGAGAAGATATACAATGATGAAGGATTGAGGTGGGAAAGGAGGTTGCTTTTTGACATAACGAATTCAGCCGTGTTGGAGATTTTGGAGGAGCATGCAAATTTGTGTCCATGGGTGATGCCGAAACTAGGAGGAGGGGTTTTGCAGTGGCAAAGCATTCAAGATGCTGTCAAGAAAAGGATCAAACAAGAGCACGGTGGGAGGGAGATATCGGATAGAGTACTAGATAGGGAGATGATGTGGTCGGATTCCAAAGGAGAAATCGACATATTAGGTAATGAAATCGAGAAATTGTTGACAGATGAGTTGATAACTGAGGTTATATTTATGTAACTAAAGCTTAGCTTTTCAACTGAACCCGCACTTAGGATACTTGGTAACATAGGTAGATGAGAAGCTCGGCCACAAAAGAATTGAGAATAAATCTCTAATTTAATCTAGTTAACCAGCTTTATAGTTTATTTCAGTTGTTATACTCCCCAATTTATGAGCCTTAATCTAGATAAGCATTCAGAATACTGTGACGTTCTTATATGTATGTATTATGCTGATGAAAGTTTGGGTTAGTAAGGCGGTGCTATGCTATCATAGCACTACATTTGCTCACACAGAAATCAACGACCCAAATTGTAACTAGTTATTCACAATAGCGCATTCATGCACTACACATTTGTAAAGTTTCTCGAGCAATACAAGCCCATCATGAATGAGGCCCGGGACCACCAATAAGGTGGACTAAGCTCGGCTCGACCATTTTCAAAAAGTTTGGGCCCGAAATGGCCTAGAACCACTAATAAGGTGGGCTTGGGCCGGGGTGGGCTCAAAATATTTTTTATTTTTTCATACTTTTTGAAAGAATACGTCAAAGTTTTTTGAACTATTTGTGTTAAAATATGTATAATTTAATTTCTATACTTCAATCCAATATTTTATGTTGCTAAATTAGAAAAAAGAATCTTAATATTAGTTCAACTAAAAAAAATTAATATTAATTAAAAAATTAAGAAAAGTAATTAAATTGTAAGATTAGTCTAAGATGGGTCGAACATAGGCCTGGGCCGTACTGAGCTTGGTCCTGGCATGGGCCTCGACCTGGGTTTGAAAATAAGCCTAATTCGAGCCCATTTAACTTAGGTAAACCCCGCCCACCAAACCCATATTCTACGTGGGGCCGACTTGGGTCGTGCTTCAACTGTGCTGGGATAGGTCGGCCCGATCCATTTGACATCTCTATGGTGGAAATATTTTAATGATTAAGCAACTAGATTAGCCAGCTCTGTGTGGAATCGCAAAAAAAAAGGTGGAGTTTGTTCGGGTGGATTTGTTGAGGCGG
>AYJT01082902.1:0-19085 GCA_001278415.1 Ocimum tenuiflorum | reverse complement strand
CGCCAGACAGATTGCCGATGAGGAGCGTTTAGAGGCAAAGAAAGCACCAGCTTTAGCTGCTCGACCCACTACTATGTCGCTGAAGAGGCGCACTCAGCCCCCTCGAGCTACCGTCAATCTGTCTAAGAAGTTCCACATCGAGGAGCCCACGGGTGCTCCCTAGCCTGCTCTTCCCTCGTTCGTGCCTCCGGGGCAAACAAACAACAGGTCAAAGAAAGGAAAGTGCAAACTTTTCGATGACCTGAATTCGATGGTGTTGGTAGTGCATGGTGGTGAGTTTGGGGATCCCGCCACTGCGAGCGAGCGTAGATGCTTCGATGCCCTCGACCACTTGATCCAGGTAAGTGCCTCGTGACTTGCTCTTTATCTTATTGTTGTTGTTGCTAATCTCGCTGTTGATGCAGGGTGTCGAGAGCTCCCGATACTTTAGGGAGGTCTGTTTTTGATCCGAATCGATTTAGAGCTCTAGGTTGAATTTTAACCGGACACCGCAACTTCTAGAAGGTTTATAGTCCCTCGGAACGGACTGACAAATATTTTATATATACTAAAAGGGTGATTTACAAGGAATTTCTGATGATCGGACTCAGGAATTATAGAGATGGAATTATTTGCTACAAGACGCAAATTAGCTACAGGATGAAGGTAAAGTGAGGTGAGTGTGTAATGTGTGACTGTAGCTGACTCATCGCCTATTTATACAACTTGTAGAGGACGAATCTAAATAATCCCTAAACTAAGGACTAAATCATAAATAGACGGGGGGCAATCTGCGAAGCTCGGGAGATCTTGTTGGAGTCACGCTTTGAGTGCCATGCTGACTCAGTAAGGGAATTATTCTGGATCCTTCTTGTACGTGCGCAAGCGTGTGGCCAATATCGTGCATATCTTGTGAGAGAGCTCGAGGGTTCCGGGCCAGCAACTGTCGAGGAGCAAGGGCCGCCCGAGGGTCCTCTTCCTTGTCCCACTCGTGGGCCTCACGTTCTTTCTGAGGTCGATGGTGGCTGTTTGAGGCTTTTCCTGCTTTGGTCTGATTTTGGTTGGTGCTGTCGGCCTTATGAGCAGTCGATGTTCCGATTCGATGGTCCTGAGATTTTGACCCCTCAACAGAAACCAAAAGTAGTTATTGATTAATTAATTTTTATAGGAACGGTAGGGCTTAAAAGTCTTGGCCCGACACATATATATTCTTTTCTTGTAATTGCGTCTTTCACCAACACTTTCCAAATAGGCAATTCTTCTGGTATATATGAACATGCTATGTTTAATGAGGTATTGATTGATTTTATTTATTTATGGTCAAAACTCCATTGACATTATAACCTCTCACATGGCGTCGAGTTCTTCGAGGAATGATGGATCGATTAAAAGTAGCTCCACCTTCACTCCACTTGTCTCAACCACCAGTTCCCCAATTGTTGTTGCATCTTCTCAAACATTAGCCTCCGAAATCTCCTCCTCGTTGTCATAACGGTGCAGCTTCACCGCCGGCGACGGAGATATATTCTGCCGTCTCTTCGAGAAATCGGTTCTATTCACTCACCCCTCCAATCTCTATCACTCTCGAGTTTGAATTATCCATAAATCCATGTCTGCCAGCTTAGATTCCTTCTCCGACGAAGAATTCTCCAAAAATATTCAGGAATTAGTCCTTCGATTCCAGCAGAGCGAGGATGATGATAATGGGACTGCAAAAATCGATGGAAATGTTGATTCAAGATTGAGTAGTTGTGGTGCTGGTGCAGATGCAACTGAGGCCAAGTTGTTTGATAATTTTAGATCGTTCGATTTTCCTGATCGAGATGAGATCATTCCGTCCAACATTGAGAGGAAGAAGCAATGACAAGGATGGATTGTGCAGGCGGGGGAATTGGCTTATAAAAATAAATAAATAAATATTACATGTGGGCGGCCACTTCGACGCCGACGTGTAATTTAATGTGTGGAGGGACACAGATTTAACCCTGTCATTGACGGAGGACAAAAATGTGTAACAAAATGAATATGATGATATTTCGCCCTACTTTTTAAAAAGTGGGATAAAACATCTTAATTGACCAAATATCGGGATAAATGGCCCTAATTGCTCTTACATTAAAATTATGTATAAATTTTCAATAACATGACAGACTCCTTCTTTTTGGAATTGTATATTAAATGATTGTAATCAAATCTCAAATCATAATAGAATAATCCATATTCTAGAATAGAATATTCAGAAAAAAAAAAAAACAATATTACAAACTATAAAAATTTTGTTCAATTATAAAATCAATTGTTTTTCTTGAGGATGAAAAGTTGGTTGTACATCGTGGAATTTTATTCTCACCAAATGAGTGCCACATGGAAAATAAAAAATTGAACATATTATTTTTTATTAAAAAACAAAATATTCCAGTGTCATGGTAAATATTAGATGATTTTGTCTTGAGAACTTATCCCAAGTCAGCGCAAAACATTTGATTCAATAAATTTCAGGGATTACAACACCAAACTGAGGAAATGAAATAAATAATAAAAAAGAGAATTGCCGGTGAGCTGTAGAAAGATCTCTGCTGTGACATGTAGTCGTGTACTATGTGTGAGTATATGACTGTTTTTTCTATGTGAATGAATGGTTTTGTAATACAAAGCGCAATTCTAATGATCTATAATACATAATTATATATATATTTTTTATAATTAACATTAATATTCTCTCATATATATATAATGCATATTCTATTATGTTCTAGAAGCTTTTGACATGCACATTGAAGGAAAATGCAGTTTATGACTGCGAATCTATCTTCCTTGTGGATTCATTCGGGGCCCATTCGAATTGGGCTTTGAAGGTGGCATTGAGCATGTCTTCAAGTTTTGAGGATATCTTCGACAACGCTATAATCTTTGAATTATATGCTGTGTGTTGGTCTTGGGAGAGTTACCTAAGAGTAAATCATGTGTTCTCATGAGATTCTTGCTATATTTCTTTCTTTTTTCATCAATTTCCTTTCACAGGCGGACCTACCTGTTGAAATTGTACCCCATTTTTTTTTTCGATTTTGGTAGATACATAGACATAACTGCAATTTTTAAAATAAGATATATATAATGGTACCTTCAATTATATATTTCTCTATTAAGGCATATTCAAATATAATAAAAATCAACACTTAATACCTTAAATCCACCATTAAACGATATAAGATCTCTATCTTTTCTATACATAAAAACATAAAATGAAAAGTTTCTAATGCATTCAATTTAATTTTACATTTTCCTACTATAAGTATATTGATTTTGATTATTTATGTTGCAACTACAAGCATTGAGAGAGTACTTTTATGAATGAGTAAATAACTTACATAAAAGATAAGTTATGTACGAGTGATCAATTACAATTATTATTTAGTCACTTTCACGGAGAGAGATATTTTCTACAAGTTTCAAATAGTGAAGTTATAGAACGCTTTAAAAAATGAAGATTATGTGGCATACAAACTCAATTATCATTGCATTTTTTATTCGAATATTATGCAACATTTTCATTAATTTTATATTTTCAATTGTTGAACTTTAAATATTAAATAATATTCATTAAAGTATTTGATATTATAATCTCATACCCTTAGTTTTAAATTTTTGGATACGTCTCTACTTTCTTTAGATCATGTCAGACAATAACACCCACAACAGTGTTTGTTATAGTTCTGTCACGATTCATACAATTGAGGAATGGAAATTATTGAAGGTAGTTGAGAGCGTGAGAGTTTTAAGCACTTAGAAGGATTCGGATCACAAATGTTCTAGTAGTCGATACTAGTGGTGAAGTCTGATACTTATAGTACTCTCCAAAAATAAAGCCATTGGGGTAGTTCGCGTTGTAGGTGGACCGTACGTCGCTTTCCAGCTCCGTATTGTACCTTTCGGATGAACAGGTGAACGTTGGACACATGTTGACTTGATCTTCTGACATTTTCCAGCTTTTTAAAACTTTATCCTCGTTGTCTGATGGGAAATGCTGGCTAGGGTAAACTGACTTCAATCCTAGGATGTCAGTCCGAGGAAGATCTCATTCAGAATATGATCTGAACTGACTAAACTTCTTCATTTTTGTCAGCTCTCAACTCTCAATTTTTGTCTGGGAAACTGGTTAGCTGCAACTGGGTCAGTTTCCTCATGAAACGATCAATTACAACTCTTCTTGTAGCCGAGTCAGTTCTCTTCTAGAACTGTTATCTAGACTTTCTTAGAATTGTATCAGTTTCCTCCTAAGACTGTCAGTTCTGGATTTTCAGAAGTAGATCTTCTATCATAGTCTTGTTCCTCAAAATCAAGTTTCTGACTCAATTCTGATTCCCTCTTAATCTTATCCTCTCAATCTTGAACTCTTCAATAAGTCTTCAAATCTTCAAATCTTCAAACTTAATAGCTGATTAACTATTACAAAGTTGTAGGCTATTACATAACTGGATCTAATTAAACTTAAGAGTTTTATCATCAAGAATCTATATCAGCGAAAACCTATAATATTCCTAACAAAAACTTTCAATCAGGTTAGATTGGATTTATGGGTCACGCTTTCATTTTTGCTAACATTTAGATGCGACAGTCAATGCATGTACTGTTTTACCTTTTATATATTGCTACTACATCATAACATAAAAGAAAAAATATGGTTTGCTCAAATATGCACGTATTATATTTCTTTATTAGCTTGGTTTATGTGAATACACTATAAAGTAATTTTTTATATTTTTAAGTAAATTATTTTTAGATACAATAGCCTTAATGTATAACATTAAAATAAATAAATAACATTATATTATAACGATAAATAATTAAAAACTTCTATAATGACTAATAGCAAATTAAAAAATATAAATTACTTAATTGTCCTAAACTTAAATATACAGCAAATATTTTCTACCATATACAACGACATTTTTTTATAATAGGTATATATTATATATAAATATTATGGGGTGATTTTTTTTTCTATAACTCAATAATAAGTTTTGTGAAACTCTATATAACTCAATGGTTTAACCCAATCAAAATATTCTTAATTGCTTATTTTCATTCTATTTATTTTATTTATTCATCTTTTCTTTTTTATTTTATTTAAATACAAATATATTTAAATATAATTTAAGCACAATGGCTCGTAAAACTAAAAAGATTGATTCTTCAGTGTTGGTAAACTCAAGACAATTTTGATTCTTCAATGCAGAGTCCAAAAAAGAAGATAAAATTCAGAAATCTAAAATATCCTAAAACCAAAACTGCAAATATTAAGGTCTTCCAACCTTGATCCACTAGATACCAACTCAATGGGTACATGAACACCCTTACTCTAGATCCCATGGATTTGGGGGAGGGTTGCCATGGGTTGAGTGACTGCAATTCTTCACCTTGGCCTTGTAAATATACGCCATTTCTTTCCCCAGGTATCACGATACTACCTCTTCAGCCCTCAATCTGTATCAACCACGTATTTGGATATTGATTTTCGTAGCTTCTCCTTGCATGCCTTTCACCATTTTTGCCGGCTGTAGAGGCTTTGCCATCGATCTGAGCGGACGTCCTAATTAAATATACTTTTTCATATAACTCAATATATTAATTTGAGTAATTTAATATAGTACTTTCATTTAATTTGACTATTAATATATTTATTTATAATAATTTATTAATTAAATTATAAAAATTTATTGATTTCAGTAATTTTATTTTTAAAAACAAATTAAGTTATTAAATGAAATTAATATGTTTTTATAATTCAATTAATAAATTATTATAATTAAATATGTTAATAAATAATTATATAAAATTAATACATTTTAAATTAAATTAAGTTATTAAATGAAATGAAAAAAATATAATAGCGATCTAACTGAAAAAAAGAAAAGAAATGTCTAATGGTGAAAATAATTAATGAACCTAAATAATTATATTAATAAACAATTAAGTTATGAAATTAATATATTTGAAATATATTAATATTTTTTTTCAGTTAATATTTTAAATATATTAATATATTGTTTTTCAATTCAAACTTAAAAATGGTGTGTTCTAATATTTTTTTTTCTGCATGCAAAAATAGGTTTCGCATTTGAAGAATTAGAAAGCTGTACTTTCAGAATAAAATATTCAAAAAAGTCAATTTTTGAATTCACTGAATTCAAAAACATTAGAACTGTCAGCTCAGTTTCGAATTCTTTGAAGTCGAAATGGTTATTTACTTTTACATTCTATGTGTTTTGAATTTTGGATTCTATCCACCTAGAGTTTCAACTATTTGTGCAAATAACTCAAATATTATGCATTTCACTTTCTTAGTATATTAGCTTCTTCATTTAGGTGGTTACGAAATAATTTTTTTCTAAAAAAATTATAGGTCATGAATCTCAATAAGGGATTCTTGTATGCCTGAGCATGACAGCTCAGTTTCGAATTCTATGAAATCGAAATGGTTATTTACTTTTACATTCTATGTTTTTTGAATTTTGGATTTTATCCACCTAGAGTTTAAGTTATTTGTGCAAATAAATTCAAATATTATGTATTTCACTTTCTTAGTATATTAGCTTCTTCCTTTAGGTGGTTACCGAATAATTTTTTTCTAAAAAAATTATAGGTCATGGATCTCAATGAGGGATTTTGGTCTGCCTGAGCATGACATTTAAAGCTCGCAGCTTCAATATGTGGTTGATTAATATTATTTTAGGCTTAAGTAAGCTTTTTATTTAATGCATCGGAGATTGCGTCTAAAATATAAAGCTATCTGTCAAAGACTAATTTCTGCAATTTTAGCAAATAATTTTATTTAAGATGTATTTTAGTCCGGTCAAAATTTGGGTCTTTGCCTACGTAGATAGAGTCTGCTAACTAAATTTTACTTGCTCGAAAAAACAAACAAATTCACATAAATCAATTTATAACATTGCGAATTGGTTTATATGTAGAGATTTATATTTCTATTACTAGGATTGACATTTTTCGACATAATACGAATTCGCATGATGATAATGGATTAGTGTCAAGATTTAACATATCTGTTCCTAATTGTGTCAATATGATAAGAACACGAAATTTTCGTGTCTTGTTCATATCATCATCTTGTTGGATCGGATTATCTATTAAATAGATTGTGTTAGTTTCGTGTTCGTGTTGGGTTCAGATATATATTAGAAATAAATAAAAAATATTTTTTTCTTTTATTCAATAATTTCTAAATTAAAATTATTATATAAAATTAGTGATAATATATAAATTGCACTGTTGTCACGTTCATCGAATCGTGTGTTAGGAATTTAAATATCTTGATGATGTCAGAAATCATGTCAGTAGTTTAGAACTAATCTTAGCATGTAATATTGTATAAGTCTAATCTGTAATAGATAGGTTCGCGAAAAGCTAAAGTTGAAAAGATCAAGACTAAGAATATTTCTGAAGAGTTGGTTCTACTACGGTAGCTGATCCAGCTATGTCATTCCAACTGTGAGTCGCATAGCTGAAGCTAGTCAGCTGTGAAAAGAATCCAACTGCAGTTCTCCCATAACTGGTAGCTGACCTAAAACAGTTTGACTCCAGAGTTGACTTTCAAAAAGAGAGCTCACATCCAAGAAATCTGTCTTTACCAAGTCAGAAGTCAAGACCAGTTGTTTTTTGGACAACTGTGACAATAAGAAAAATAATCAGAGCTGACCTTCGAAATGCTCCTGAAAAGTTACTCTGATAGTAGGTAATATCCAACTGTCCATAGCCGAAAGCTGATGGACTGGTGGATAAAATACTAAAAAAGCCTGTTGCAAGTACAACAATGGCTATATTCGTCTGACGATGGATTTAACTATTCAACCCATGCTTTTCACCTGCCTCCCAATGACACTATTCAAATCCGTCGAGTATAAATTGAAGAGAAGAACGAAGAGTGAAGACTACTGATTCTTCATTTGCTCAAAGCCTTATTCTTATTCTTCTTCTTCAAGCATTCAAGCTTACCAAGTTATCTAACTCGAGACCCACCGGAAGTCCGAAAGCTGTTTTTTACAGTCAAGGATTCCAAAAGCGTTCTCAGATCCCTATCTGAGAACATCATACCATCAACCCTATTCACATTCTGAAGGGAACTGAAACATTCACCTGCTGATCTTCGAAGCCTAGGAGGTGGACTCCGGTAAAGCATCAAGATCAGCCGTGCCTGTGACGATAGCTTTAAAGCTCTCCGTTTCAGAAGGATCCTAGTTATAAACCGTGCTTATAACATTGTGTATAAAAAAGATTATCGAATTCCCTTCATCTAAAGGAAGAGAGAATGTAAGATTATTTGAATTTGAACCTCTATAATATCTGTGTCCATTTACAACTTTATTATATTCCTGCTAAAGTATTTAAAACTCAGCTATCTCACAGTAGCTGGAGTATAACTGAAATAAACCCTAATTGACTACACGACAAACATATTTAAGAAATCCAGCTAACTTAGTCCTCAGTCAGCTGAGATAAAATCAAGCTTCGCTCTCACAACTGTTTTATTAAGACTAATGCTTCCGCACATCACATATCTCTGATTTGGGACCATCATCGTGTTCTTAACATATCATTATCATGCTAATATCGGGTTCTTGCTAGTTCGTATTTAGGGCTTAACAGGTAGGGTCGTGTTCAGATCAAACATATCATTAACATATCGTGTCATGTTGGGTTGTAATATATCTTGTATCCAAAAGTTGACACAATAACGATCATAAGTGTGTATTTGCATGTGTTTAGTGTATGTTTTAGTCTCTTTTTTGTATGTTCTTATGGAAAATAGCCACTTATAAATGTGATTTGTGTATAATTTGTTATTTCGGTGTTTTTAGGAGTTTTGATTGTGACTCGTTCTGAATTGATCGATACCATCAAAATCCCATCGAGCCAATCAAAACTGTTAAAAATTGAAGTCTCTCTGAAAAGGAGTAGGTTCGACTGGATCCTGCAGGATCGAGTTGATTAGTAGCTGATCATGACGTAGATCCTACATGGATCATATTGAAATCAACAGATTTTAGAGACATGGTATTTCTGGCTAGAACAGGGGATAAACTCTATTTTCATAATTTTTATTTAATTTATTTAATCATTTTCCCAAGACGGGAAACAATAATCGAGAATTATTATTCTAGAGCCATGAGCTCGAATAATAGAATACATAACTAATGCTACGTGACTTATTATATATTAGGATTATTAAAAAGTACGAGAAATGAAGCCCTAAGTCCCTTAAACCTTAGCCCTCCTCTCAAGTATAAATAATGATAATCCTCTAGCCTCCCTCACTCTTTCACTCTCCCAATAGCTCATGTGTTGAGCACTTTCACTCTCACTCTTTCATACTCAACTTTTGCACTTGGGAGCTCTAATAATCTTCTGGCATCCTTGAAGGAGGAGGTTTAAGAAGGACCAAACATCCACCACCATTTTCTCCATCTTCGAATCACTCAACTAACGTAAATATCTAAGAACTCATCCTTATGGCTATCTTGACATTTTCTTGGAAAACATTGAAGAATCCCTGCCAAAGCCATAAAATGCTCGTTGAAATGCTTACCCTGAGTATTAGTACAAAACCTTCGTGATATTTTGTGTATTGTGACCCTTAGTATATCTTTTGAAGCATGAGAGCATGGATACCCTCATTTGATACATTTTGAGCTTTGAATCCTTGTTTTGATGGACAAAACATGTTATTTGTTGAACTTAGAAGTTATTTTGACCACCTAAGACCCTTTGTGTGCTTGTGGGAACTAGGAAAATGATAAAACTAAGCCTAGGACGCCGGAAATCGCCATGGCCGATGTCAAATTGTTCTTACTTGACAGTTCACTTCAACCGAATTAGGCCTCCAATTCAACTAGAGTGAACCTCTCTAAACACGCCATGATTGCATGCCTCGTTTTTTTCCACGCACGATCTTTCATTTCCACTTCGACCGAATTGACCTTTCAATTCGACCAAATTGACCTTCAATCAAATCCAATACTCTGATTCGATCGAAATCCATTTTGATCAAAACACCGACCCAATTAGATCGAATTAGACCATCCAATTCTACCGAATTTGTTCCCACACTTTGAACCTGGATCAAATTCTTGAATTCTATTTCGACCAAAGCTGACCACCTCAATTCGATCAAAGTCAGCTTCTGAATCCAACCGAATTGAATCCTCTTTGAACAAAATTAAGTCAAATCCTTTCTTCCAATTCAATCTAAACACATAACCCGATCCTCTTGGTGAACTCGTACAATTAAATGAACAATAACGATAAAGCCTATTGTATATAAGAGTTTTTGAATTCTAATGAACTATAGTATACCAAGAATCAACAAGTGTCCTCACTTGTGTTATATATTCGTGAAGGTGATTGAGGAATTGATAACCCCGAAAGAAGCAACTATCAAGGCTATCAAGACCAAAGTTGAGATTTCTCTATCGAGGTGGGCTTTCTTAATTACTAAAACCAAATCAAATGATTTATTGCTTTATCAAAAAGATCATGAAATACCTTATTCAAATTGAACTGTCATGAATAAAATACTTTGCATTACATATTTGTCTTCTAATTGGATGGCAGTTAGAGAGGTTGTATATCTGAATCGGAAAATGCTGTCAAGGCCAAGTATCAAATAATGCAGTGGTTTATTATTATTCTATCGAGTCTCAAAGACAGAATAATGAGACTAGTCCACTGTTGGTGCCTTCTAAATGGAATGAACACCGTGGTTGTGGCAGAAGGCCTACTTCCCAGTTCACACATGATAACAGGTAGTGCCGATGGACTGAACCTAAAACCCAAGCTTGGTACAAAATGTGTAAAATGATTTTGATGAACATGGGAGGATTTAAAATGAACTAAAACCCCATTTGCATGTCCTTGATTAATTCTGACAGTTCCAACTTTCATTTATATATTGTTTTCGGTAATGTGTTCACTAAATGTAAATGTATTCGATCTTGCATGTATTTGTAAACGTTCAGGTTGAGCGTGGTGGAGTCTGGAGACGTTGAGCAGGCTGAAATATTTGTGAACTCTAAAGTGCCCTAGAATAAGTATCTTTATATATGTATTCCAACCAATGTTTCCGCTGTTCAAACTCTCAAACTATGAATTGATGTATTGCGTATTCCAAGTACAGTTATGAGACTTGGTCTTATCTGATATGTTATGAATCTATCATTTGATTTATGTGAACTGTAAATTATTATTTCTTATTAAAGTAGGCACTAGACCTAGAAGGGACAGGGCGTTGCAGAGTGGTATCAGAGCGGGTCACCTTCTTAGACTCGAAGAATTCCTTCGAATTGAAACTAGTCTTGAATTGCTAGTCTTATCTCAGAACATGCTTAAGTTCTAAACCCGTCATTCAATAACTCGAGATCCCATAAGAACTAATATAATCCCTCAACATCCGATTCACCACCTCAACCAAAAGGAAAGCATTCCGAGAAAGGTAAGAGTTTGATTTTGAAAAGTTACTTTGAGAAGATGATTTTGGCAAATGCCCATGCCGGGTGAAAATGATTTTGAAAAATTGAAAAGTCGAACACCTCAACTGAGGGATGGTAGGGAAAATGCCCCGAGGGAAAATGTTTGAAAAGCAAATTTTGGCCAAATGGTGAGAAATGGAAATTTTTACAAAAATGAAGATTTGAAAATTAGATTTTGAAAGAAATTTTTGGAAAGCCAAAATGCATTGATTACCTCGAATGAAGATGATTAGGAAGCATGATCCCCTATGAACGAACCTAGACAAATGTCAGAGAATCCCGAAGGGGTGATGATTGAAAACAAATTTAAACCATCAAAGGGTGAATGGATCCATCGAGGGCGAGCGAATCATGGACAAAGGTCCTAAAATATTACAAAATGCTTAAAAGCAGGTTCGTGCCGAATGAGAAATCCAAGAAATAGCCACAATGTGGCGAGGAACAAGTTAAAATGACTTAGAAAGAGCAAGAAGCAGTGGCTATGGCCTAGATCAGGAAGACCTGTTTGGAAGTCAAGCGATATCAACAATCACCAAGTGGCGAGAAAAAAGTCAAATGACTCTGCATAGGGCATACAACAAAGATGGCCCGAAAAATCAAAACTGTCCACAATTCAAGCAACACCAACCGCCATGGTATGGCAAGATTGAGGTATGATGACTTAAGGATGATGTTCAAGCCAATGATGGCTAATCGGCTAAGAGCAATGAACTCGATGAGAGTCCTGAATCGAGAAAATCGATGAGAACCACCCAAGTAGATTCTAGAACACATCAGTGACTACCCACCAAATGTGGAATAGATTACCGCAGGATCATTACGGGGGTAAGATAGAGGGATGCTCTTCTGTAGTTAGACTCTATTGCAAGTGCTCGTTGTTGTGCGGGTGGTGTGACTCTGTTTGTCGTATAGTTATTTATTCCTACAGAGTGTTGACTTGAGTAGACCCTGTGTAAAGCGCACTTAGGGTTTTCACCGTAAAACTAGTTAATATGGAGCCAGATGAGTGGGATTTAGAGAGTTTAGATGGCCGAGGACCAGCGTTTCTGGGCCTCGTCCCTCTCCATTGCAACTTCATCCTGCTCCTGCTAGTCTGCTCTAGCTCTTTCATTAACAGGGAGCGGACAACCATCACCTTCTCAATCTGTGAGAAAATGTAGCAGGAGCTCTTAACACCCTACACCAATGATGGAATTCGCAAATGGGTCAACAAGAAAATAAAGAACAAATCATCGGACACTTACTCTGATCAAGCGGTCGAGGGCATCGAACCACCTTTGTTTGGTCGCGGTGGTGGGGTCCCCGAACTCACCACCGTGCACTGCTGATACCATCATTTCCAGGTCATCAGAGAGCTTTCATTTTCCCTTCTTTGACCTAGTATTTGTTTCCCCCGCAAGATTGGTCGAGGGAAGAGCCAGCCGAGGGGTACTGTCAGGATCCTCGATCCAAAGCTTCTTGGACTGGTGCTGAGCTGCTCGAGGGGGCTGGATGAACCTCTTCTGGGCCATGGTAGTGAGTGGAGCAGTTAGTGCTCGAGTTTCTTCCACTTCTCGAAGGTCTTCCTCGATGATCTCTTGTGCGTGCAGTTTGAAACGACTCAGACAAGTTAACGCACATCAGGGGCATTGGTCGAACGCCCACAAGGAGTTTGTTGCGGACAAGTGCAGCATGGCAACGGTTTTCGACACTGAGGGCTTTACAATCCCTCGTGTTCAAATCACCTACTAATAATGGTCTTTGACACTTGCAGGAAAGACGATCAAAATCAGACACTAGTAAATATAAAATAAACCAACTCAGAAACAAAAGTTGGAGACCCAACCGGCATGAACGGGAGAATCGAAGGTTCTGGGTACATAGCCTATTTCTACCTCCGTGAAGAAATATGTCCTTTAGCACTCGGTGGGATAACCAAACGCTTCCAATATCAAACCCCTATTTGGGATATCCGGATATGATGCTAGATAATAGTAACATTTTCTTGGCACGTGTATTAAATTGTAAAAATAAAAAATATCTTCGAGATTAGGTTCCCCCAGCCTATTCTCGATATAACGGAAAAACATGGTGACTAGATGCCACCATACCAGGGGAGAGACTTGCACCGGCGCAAGCCTCAACTGATGGCGCACATTTCTTAGGGCATGCTTGAAGCGTGCCTAAAGGAGCCGGAGGAAGTAAAAGCACGGGCCTCGAGGGTGTACTTGAAGCTTGCCAGAGGGAGTTAGAGGAGGTTAAGGCTTAGCTCAAAGCTGCTCGTCGTGGTGAGGGGATCGATCTGGTATAGATCTTCCTGTTGGACATGGCTGAAGTTCCTCAGCAAGCCATGGTGTCCCGTGGTTAAGAGGGCAACACTGCAAGTTCTTAACAAAGATCACCCCGGGGAACGCTTTCCTTGCATTGAGAATTTAACTCTTGAGTTCATGGATGATGAAGAATTCGAAGCTGGTGAGAGTGCGGCCACAGGCCCCGTAATAGACTTAGACTTTGATGATCAGAGTTATTACATAGACTCCCTCACATTTTTTTTGTGTAGAACTGTATTTCAAAGTGCGCATGAAAATTTAATGAAAAACATCCTTGTTTATTATATTGGCCTTAATACTCGAGTCCTTTTTCACTTTGATATGCATTGTGTTAGGTTGTACCTCGAAATAAAAGGTTAGACATTCGTTGTTAAAAAGTTCTAACCTTTCATTGAAATGTGACAAATTGTACTAGTACATTTCGAACTGAAAATGTAAAGCAGATGGCATGCTTTTCTAGGAATGGTAAGGAAAATTTATGTAGGCAGTTGCAAGGTGGGAGTTCAAACCATACACTCATTCAGGTCTCGAGGAGTGAGGCTCCTGGAGGTTGAAGTAGTAGCAAGATCGAGCAATCTCTTGCTCGCCCATTATGGTGTGAATTCCCCATGGAGTTGGGAACCTCAACATTTGGTGGAAAGTGGAGGGAACTGCTTTGAGTTCATGGCATACCTAGAATTGCGTTGTAGACTGAAGGAGTTTTGACCACTTGAAAGTTCACTTGGTGGGTGAGCCCTCCTACGTAAATAGATAGCTCTCCCTGCTAAACCCCACCAGGGTTGTTGCCTTCTGCTTGAGCCCCTTGGCCAAATCTACCATTGTCTTAAGGTACGCCCATAATAGAATGTTGGTGGAGCTTCCGTTGTCGATAAGGATCTCTCAAGCTTGTAAGGACCCACTACCAAACTTACCAGGAGTGCATCGTGGTGAGGGAAAAGTCACTATCGCATCTTCGGTGACAGAGAACGTGATGGGTACCTTCTCATATTACTTCATCTCCAAACCTCGAATTCCATAATAACGGCTTGAACTGCTCTACGCTTCACTTCGGTGCCTCTTTGATGCACTTGAGCTTATCCCGCTAACCTCTGATCCTTCAGTGATGCAATGTATCACATGGTTGATCTTTGGGGGCGGTGACCGTCCCGCCGGGAGCGCCAGTGGGGTGTTTGGCACTTGTGCTGAGATCCTGGGAGAGTCGGGATGTCGCTTCAGTTTCGAGCTTGCTGCCATATCAGTTTTCCTTCATTCAACATTCCAAGGGCTTTCTTCTTCAAACCCTCATAATCTTCAGTTGAGTGCCCATGGACTTTGTGAACTCGTAATATCTACTCGGGTCATTCTGAACATACTTCTTCCTCGACAGCTGCCCCTTCCCGGTGCCTCCTCGAGGTGGGACAGCCGTAACGGGTTCAACCGCCATGGTGTAGCCAGGCGACAGTCCCTTGCACCTTTCATCAGGTGCTCTAACTTCTGAGTCCTTAGGGGTTCAGATTGTGAAAGGTGAGCCGGAGATCGCCCGCTCCTGTTACCGCATCAACCTTGAGGAGCCTCAACTTTCGAAGGCAGACTGAAGTGTACTCTTCGAACCCCTCTTTTATCTTGATGTTGCCTACCTTGTCGATATTTTCTCCTTATACGATATTATCAATTCGTGTTTAAAAATTCAAGTTTGAATTGTACTTGTACAACTTTTGCATTTTGTAGAAAATACCATATTTATAACATTAAAAAATTCTATTATTTCGAGGTAAAATTGTGAGCAACAAGTGTCCGAGGACAAGCAATTAAAATGAGTAAACAAATCGAGAAGTCTTTTTGTCATGAAAGATAATTACATTGTTCTCCAATACGTACATGATAAAATATTAGTAGAAAAAATTGTGTGGGAATGCCTACATCTAACTTTGTCTTTTATCAGGAGCTTTAGGTTTAAGGTCAATGATTGCGTGCCGCACAAAAGTGCCTGCTCCATCATGCGGACCAGGGGAACTCACAGTCGCCTTCGAGCTCGTAACGGACATCCACCTCGTAGTTGGTGGTGACATTGTGGTATCAAAGCGGCATGCCAGGTCAGGCATCAACAACTGTAATTTTCAGATGGAGCGCTATGTCTTCAAGTGTCGCAATGATGTTTAGAGGCGTGGCAAACGTCAGGCACCGCCTATATCTGCTGATGGGTGACTGTGGATCTTGGTCGGAGAATCTCACCCCATAGATTCCTCTCAGTTCTATTAGAAGAATTGGTACGAGGAAGCAAGGAAGGGGACACCATTGGCACAGAGCAGAGACTAGAAAGCCTAAGTAATCATGGAAGAAAGAGGAGGAGAAAACTGGTCGGAATCTAAATTGCTACAGCTGAAGGGTTATAAAGAGAAATGATGTGTGGATTTGAAATTGAAAATGTAAAATTAGGGTCCCATTACCTCCTTTATATTCGCTCACGGAATTCTAAAGGGTCGCGACCCAAACGACGTCGTTTCAGCCACGTAAGCAATTCAAGTAGGTACATTTAAAATCCTTACAAGTGTAAAACATGAGCTCTGTACAGATATTTTATGTTTCGCTTTGAGACACTTGGGGCTAATATTCCCCCTCCGGCCCGAATTTTTATTCAAATAATGGGCTTCATAAAATGTACTTGAAGTCCCATATACTAGTGTACCCAAAGATCGGTGATATAACCTCAGAGCCGGTGTAGCATACTCTCTCATATTAAAGAGATTTCTTATTAACTTGGGGCTCAGCCTCGAGATCTAGATTCTGTAATCTCAAAGCCAATGCTTAAGGACCTTCTTACTCGGGGCTCATACTTCAATTGAAATTCGACCATTCGTTAACACCAAATGTTGACATTCGGAGTAATGCAATTCTTGGTATTAGATGGATTTCTTCGGATTATCATCTGGAATGTCTATAAAAAATGCTCGACGTGTCTTATCCCTTCAAAATATAGCTCTACGCTGTCTATTCAAATACTCGAGGTTCTTGCACTGTGAACCCCTTACTATCTGCCAACTTGGCCCGCGGCCCGTTGGTCGAGCATTATTATTATCTCTCAAGCTGGCTCCCGAGCCCCTCAATTGAAATTGTGACAATGCACTAATAAATACCAATAACTCTCGCCCCAAGGCACTTATGGGCATATTAACTGCTAGGCCTCCAGGCTTTACTGCACTGGGGCTGCCCCCATTCCCCCTTTGTATTGCCGTTCCGTGCGATGCGTGGGGCGCCATAAGACCTCTGTCGCTTACCTTCCGCACCGACATGTAAAAGTACTCAGGCATGCACCTAGTACTAACACTCATATTCTGTTTTTATGATGCGCGACATGTACGCTACATGACCTCTTTCATTTGCAAATTTCTAACATGTAAAAGACTTGGAGCTTCTTAGCACATGTGTCCAAGCTCTGGGATGACCTATTCCCCGGAGGGTAAACTGCTCAGTCAAAGTCGTTCTCAGCTCTCTTTGAAAATGCCATGCCTCGACGCGCATGCTAAAATCTATCAACAAAACTTATGTCTATACGGCTCCATCAGGGCCATCTTCAAACAACAACTGTGCACACTTGAAGTGTCTTTGACCTCCATCTGGCCGAATGCTCGAACTCAAATTACACCTCCCAGCAGGTACAAAATATTTCATCTATCTCTCGTGAAATATCTTGCTCTTCACCTCCTTAACTCGGGGCTGGCCACCCCGGGATTGGGATTATTTGTGAAATCTTGATAGGAATCAAGAACTAGCAGCAGCAACACACAGTCCATTCAAAACATGAATACACACGAGGAAAGATAATTTGATTGACATAACTTGAAAGGGAAGTAAATTTCATTCATGAAATTCATATTTACATCATATTTACAAGCATATACACAAAAAAAAGGTTGGGACTTGGCCCAGTGCAAAAGCTAACTCTGATCCTCGTAGATCAGTCAGAGTTGATCCATTCATTACCCTCTCCATGAAGGAATATGTCTATTTCCACCTGAGCCGTAGAATTTTACCTCAACACCAAATACTGTGATTTTCAAATGGAACGCTACGTCTTAAAACGCCGCAAGAAATGGAACGCTACGTCTTCAAGTGCCGTAAGAAGGTTTGGGATGTAGATATCAACCACCGCCTACATTTGCTGGCGGGTGACTGTGGACCTTGCCCGGAGAATCTTACCCCGGAGATATCCCTCATAATAAGTATATTTTGGGAATGTTTTGAAGGGATTAAGCACAATGCCCGACTCTAAGGTCAACAGGCTATCAGAAGAATTGAAACGGGGAAGTGAAGAAGGAGACACCATTGGCAGGAAAGAAAGTCCAGGTAGTCGGAAATAGAAGAGGGAGGAGGAAACTGATCGGAATTGGAATCATCACAACAGAGGTGCTAGAGAGAGAAAAGATGTGCGAATTAGAGATTAAAACTGTGAAATTAGGGCTTCATCCGCCCATTTATATTCATGCCCGGAATACCAGAAGACGTTAACCAAACGACATCGTTTTGCGGGTAAGTCATTCGAGATACTCTCATCGATAAATTTCCATGCTTATCATTTCAAATCAAAATTGTAAATCTATTACATTCGGGACTGTGGCACCCCCTCGAGTTTGTTTTATCCTTGAGTACAACTCGAAACCTAGGACCGCATGATGCTCGACTACTTTCATATGCCCGTCCATCATCCAAGTATTCGATACTAGGGGCTGACTAATTCCAATTAATTATGTTAATGATTACATCCAAACTCTATTCTCGTTTATCTTTGGTCATAAATTGCTAGACTCTTGTGGGTTCTTGAATTCTTTGTTTCCCTTATATCGAGTTATCACACGGTGGGATCGTGTCGCCGACCATTATTTCACAAGGGTAAAAGTCGGGCATGACAGGTCAACCATCACCTTCTCGATATGCGAGACGATATGTCAAGATTTCTTGACACCCTGCATGAATGATGAAGAGCAGTGATAGTACTATTGAAATAAGGAATAGATCACAAGGCACTTACCTGAATAAGGTGTCGAGGGTATCGAATCATCAATATTCACTCGCAGTGGCGGGATCCCCAAACCCTCCATCGCGCACTACTGACACATCACTTCTAGGTCGTTAGAAAGTTTGCACTTTTCTTTCTTTGACCTGGTGCTTGTTTCCCCCACAGGTGTGATCGAGGGAAGGGCAAGCTGGGGAACACCTCCAGGTCCCAAGATGCCGAGCTTCTTGGACTGAGGAGCGGCAGCTCGCGGGGGCTGAGTGTGCC
>AYJT01082889.1:0-12538 GCA_001278415.1 Ocimum tenuiflorum | reverse complement strand
CAAATGGTGCTGGCCTTCCCATGTTGGATATTCGTCTTCTTCAGAGATCATTTTAGTGTTCAGCATTGTCTTATTTTGATCAAAGCTGAGCAATGATCCAGCGTTAGCGTGGATGAAATTGGGCTTGAACATAATGATGGAATTGTCCTCTTCGGCTACACAATACCCTAATCCGCAGGAATTGGTGCTGCTTGGACTAGAAACCGCAGAAGAATAGCTCATCTTTGCTGCCTTTTCCGGGCTGTCAGGCTCCCCGTGAACGCCGTAGATATGAGATGAATTTTGAATCAAAGATGGGCCTCTAAAATCTTGATCGTAGAATGTACTGCCTTGGATTATGGCCATGGCTGCCCCTGCACCCTCGTTCTTCAAATGCTCCTTGTTAGCTAGCGCCATCAAGAGAGACAGAGAGAGACAAGGATGTAATAGAAGCAAACTAAAGTATGATATGAATGTGTGTTGAAAGTTTGCGGCTTGTGGATATGTATTAATAGTTAGGGTGTGAACTGTTGGGGAGTAATTAATTAAGCGGATTAACTAATAATTTATAGTTAACTGTATGGGGATTGTTAGCTGGCAGAGATTTATAGTAAATAAAGGAAGAAATTTGGAGAGTGAGATTAGAAGAAGGAATGAAAATGGTCGTCCAGAATTTTAAAAAAAATAGAAGGAAATACGCAGAACTGCAGAAACATGATCTCCACGAGACAGGGGAATTGCGCTAATTCCCAAGCCAGCTTTGATTTTCCATTGCTGTTATATTTATTGTACTTGTCAACAAACATTAATTACTTAATCAATCTTCATTGACTTCAAGAAAAAAAAATTATAACTAAGATAACATGTAATCAATATTATAAATTCATTAATATGCGCTTGTACTTAAATCATATTATACTTAATTTATGTTGATCTTTTTAGTTGTCTTTATATTGATTATTGATCATGTGCCTTATTCATAACTAAATGAGTTCATTCCAAGAAAACAATTCACACGATATAGGTGAAGATCATAAATCATAATCAATCATACTCATGTCGGGTCCAAAAACTAAATATATACTAATCTTTTTAGACGTGATTGTATGGCAAGCTTGGTTTGAACTATTTTGAAATTACACTATGTTGTTACGTGTATTAAATATTAATACAACAACAGATATTATATATGTATCCTGGTGGGCTGACAATTTTTATATCATCAGATTTTAAAACTACAATTTGTGATTCTGAAAAGCATTCTGATTTGATATTTTAAGAGTATCATATTCAATGAATTCTAAAAAGTAGTGTTGGTGATCTAGAACAAGATTGACACGTGTTAAACCTTAAAATCACCTTTATATGAATTTACAACGTAGTGAACTGCAAATAGCAGGAAACTTAAGTAGCTAGGGTGTGTTATGAGAGCCGGACTGCATAGAAAGTGTCAATAATTATTAAAAAGTGTTGAAGAATGGATTTGTTTTCTTGAAGTTGAATAATTGATTGTTGAGTTGGAGGAAATAAGCAGGAAGGGGAGATAATTATAGTTTAATTAACTCCATTTAGTATCGGAATTAAACACATTATATTAATTGTGCTGTGTGTCATGTGGTAATGGCGACTGGAGCGCCGTTCCTTGTGGAAGCTACAACTCAAACCATTAATTACTTATCCCTTAACTGGAGATACATTCATGGAAGTATTATTTCAAATTCTTACAGCCATGCACTGCCATTTTAATCCACCTGATTAATTTAGGCAGACAGGATATTACAAGTGATGATTTTAAACTGTTTTATTATTGTATTTCATTCATGAATGTCACTGCATGGACGTACATTTTGTCAAAAACTGATCTGTTAACTAAGTGCATTCCATTGTTTTTATGAAATAAACGGTGAATTTGATTGATGACAATTATATATGCCTGTCAGTTGACTTCAGGAATTTTAAACATATAAGAAGTTAGGAAAATTATGAAAATATATAAGTTTTTCATTTCTTCCTTAATTGTGATTATTCAAGTATATAATGTGAGTTTTTTCAGTCATATCACATGATGGAAGTTACAACTAATTACAAATGAGAATCATCATAAAATACCCAAAATGGGGATTGGATTTGGGCTAGATGCGAATTCTTAAAACAGTTAAACTGTTATTGTCTAGCAATTTAGTTCAACTGAATTACTAAATGAATCTCATTGTAGATCCTAATCGAGGGGTTTTAATACTGACTTTGCGCGCTCTCTCACTATACATAATACATATACACATGCACGTGCATATACCATAAAAAAAATTTCTTCATTTATGATCAATTTGTAATAATATGTTTAATTCTCTCACTCGCATATATATTCGATTGTGTGTGTTTAAAGAATTATTTAGAATTGCAAAAAGAGGGAGAAATACATGGTACTAATTTTATATTGAGGTTAATCAAATGATTTGATCTGATGGATGATGGGCTAAATGATTTGACGGTGGGCCGAGAATGAAATAAACCAAACACGGGATTAGGATTAGCCTTCATTAATAACTTACACAACAATCATGCTCCAAACCTCCACTCGTCCTTTTATTGTTTTTCTATTTACATTTGCAAAATGGGAAGCTTTTGAATCACCTTATCCTTATACTATTACCAGTCTAGAGCTAAGAAACTTGTTATTTTATATATGAGGAAGAAAAAGCAATGAAGAAAAGTTGATTATGCCACGTTGATTCTTCTTCTGGAGTGATGGGAACGTGTTATTTTCAAATCGGCAAAATTAAAAATTAACTGAAAATAGCTTCTGGAGAAGAACAACTAAGCCCGTAGTTATTTAGTGAAAAATCACACAATTGCGAAATAATTTAAAAATAGTTTTTTTTTTAAAGATTTAAAAATAAACTTGAACAAAATGAAAACAAAGGAAAAAACCATGTTGACGCACTGCGTCTCCCAAGTCCGAAACCCTGTTAAGCCCTTTCGTCGTATCTAGGGTTTCGGATGACTCAATTTCCCAATTGATTCCGTTCGCTGCTGTAATATGCGATGAAGAAGCCAAATCCATGATGAATTCGACGAAAAGGTCACACGGCGGAGATTCCCCTTCTTCGTCATCATCTAAAATCGATCGCCATAAAAAGCCCCATCTCCACGATTATAATTCTAGGGATTCCTACAACCATGTCTCCCCACGTCGCCGCTCCGATCATCATGCAATGTCAAAGCGAAATTTTCTTTCGTTCCTTGAAGCACCGTCTCTGCCCCCAAAGGTGAAGATTTTATGCCAGATTATTGCTGAAACCCCTGCTGCGACTGTAGAGAGGGTTCTAGAAGATACGGGAATTCGGATTTCATGTGAAGATGTCGAGGAGGTTCTTAAATTTTCCTATCGGTCCCCAGGGTCGGCCGTGAAGTTTTTCCGGTGGGCGAGTTTCCAGTTGAACAATAGACATAGCGCGTACGCGTGGGACTTGCTTGTGGATTTGTTAGGGAAGAATTGTTTGTTTGATGCAATGTGGGATGCTGTCAAGTCCATGAAGAAAGACTCGCTGCTCTCATTGGCTACTTTTAAGTCAGTGTTCGTCAATTATGTGATTGCTGATCGCTTGCAGGATGTAATTACGAGTTTTGAGGTAATGGATCAATATGGTATTCCGAAGGACACTACAGCATTGAATTCTTTGCTCTATGCATTGTGTAGGCATGGGAAAACTCTAGTGGCTGAAGATTATTATCGAACTGTGAAAGGGAAGATTAGGGCTAATGCCGAGACATATGCGATTTTACTCGAAGGTTGGGAGAGAGGGGGGGATGTCGGCAGAGCAGGGCATACTTTCTCTGAAATGTTGATTGATATTGGATGGGATAAGGGGAACAACCGTGCTTATGGTTCGTTCTTGTGTACTCTAATGGAGGGTCCTGAAGGAATGCATGAAGTGTCGAAGCATTTTAAAGCAATGACTGAAAGGGACTGTTACCCCGGCATGAAGTTTTTCAAGTTTGCCATTGGTGAATGTGAAAGGAGGAGTGATGTCAAATCTGCCAAAGTAGTTTGGGATGCAATGACCAGCAAGAACATTTGTCTACCAGATACAGTAATGTGCAAATCGTTGATTTCACTGTATTGCAACCTAAACGATTTTGATTCAGCTGGAAAGCTATTAGATGAGATGGTTTATTACAAGGCATTTCCTGATTCTGAGACGTATGGTTTACTGTTTCATTTTATGATCAAACACAAAAGGCTAAGAGAGGCCACCCCAGTATTCAAGGAGATGGTGAAAAATGAATTTGTTCCTGTGCAGGAAGATTGCTGTGCAGCAATTAGGGCGTACATAGCTTCTGGCGATGCCCATATGGGAATCAAGATATGGCGATGTATGATTGAACATTATACTTCTGATTTGGACGAAACTGGTAACTTGTTAGTTGTGGGGCTTCGTGACTTGAACCGGCTTCCTGAAGCAGTGAAATGTGCTGAGGATATGATAGAAAGAGGGATCAAGTTGAATTCTGCAACACTGTCAAAGTTGAAACAAAGCCTTTCTATAGTAGGGAAAGCATTTGCTTACGAGGAACTTCTATGTAAGTGGAAGAGCCACTAACTAGATTCGAGTGCACTTGTTGAATATATCAATGAGCTTCCTCTCTTTTGTTTTCATTTTTGTTCTTTAATCAGTAATCCTTTGTGAATGTGCAAAAATGATACATAGTTACTGTCTCCCTCTTTATGCCTCGTTTAATGTGTTTTATTGACTTATTACATTGGTTTACCTTCTGTGCATTGGCTTTGTCAGAAATTGTACATATAAATGGCTAGAATCTTGTCCACATATTTACATGTGGAGTTATGTACTGTGTAGTTTCTAAAATATTATCTGGCTAGAATCTTGTGACATGTTTCAAAATATGATATCTTGTAACTTCTATTCAGGGAACGATGGAGTCATGTAGATTTATGAATTAAATTGAGGTGTAGGAAGCTAAATGCTACAACATGTTGCGTGGTTCTATAAAAGCTTACTGCAGTTATAACATGCTGTTAAGATGCCTCCCAGTTTGGTTTGTAAATGGAACATAAAAAAATTCAGAAGTATTTGGCACATAGATGAGATTTCTGGTTAGTGGTTTGTGGAATGTGTTTGAAATGGAAGATGTGGCAGCATATAATTTTCGTGGAAGGCTATTTGGTTGGCATACTAATATTTTGGTGCGTGCATTATAGTTTGGTAAAAGCAGAAGTGAACATTGTAATACATAATTGAGACGAGTTGAAGCAGCGGTGGTTTATAGTTTTTGGTAGTAGGCTTTGTATGGTAGGATGTGAGTGATACTGTGCACAAAGGTTTTCAACTTATTTATTTTGTCTTGTCCTTGGCAGGATAAATCTTTCATTTCACTACAATAATCACATTCTCCCAACTCTCTTGAATGGAACAGCCCCACTTCTTATTTCTGAAAACAAGTCTTTACTGCACTTCCTTTTCTAATACTGAATCTCTGTTACCTCATCTTTGTACAAGTAATGTATTCATATGCTTTACCTTGCCAAAAATTAAATTAATATGCACACATTTAATTTTAAATGTTTCTTTCTTTCTTCATAGGGCTCAATCTTAACAATTTTTTTTGTTTTTTGACGAAAACCTTGACAATATTACTTTATCTTTTAGTTGGGGAGGGAATGTTGTAGCATGGTCTCTCATTCATAATATGTGATGAATAATATGATGTGGTTTATATATCAATGGTTAACAATCGTTGTTTGTTTGTTTTTAGATCTATGGCGACATTCTCGTAGAAAAATTCCAGATTTAACATAACTTTTGGTGTGTGCGTGTGCGTGCGAACTATGATTTGAAAATGATAAATTGATAATGGAGGCATATTTGCTAAGAAAGAATGAATTACGATTCCAGGATTCTTTGTTTTGTGTGCTCTCAGTGGACGAAGATAAACATGCAAGTGTTAGCGATAAAGCCATTAAACTATTATATAGAAATGAATGACAATAAAAACATTAAACTTATAAACTATAATATAAAAGTACAAATGAGTAATACAAGCTGGAAACTGTAATGAACTATTGATCTTCAAATGCTAAGATTATTCGAATTCACACGGGGGTTTATAAAAGTTATTTAATTTGTTATAATTGTGAAGATTGTGCATAATTTTTTTACTTTATTTTTTGAGTAGCTTTCTTTGGGATCCGTATAATTCAACCAGCGACCTTCATTTTGGATTCAAATCTTGATTTTGTCCGTATTTATATAAATTATGTCCGCATGCAAAGTCTGGATTTACATGTGGAGGCATATAAGAGATATCTATACAAGCTGGAGATAAATACAAAAAGGATCCAAATATTAAATACGAAACTTTTTACGAGCCATGGCATGTTAAATTTCCCTGAATAAGTTATAAACTGGTGATTTCGCATATGACATTGAAAATCCTTTAAACCCTCGACTTGAAGCATTTAAAATGATTTTTAATCCTGGTGAATCCAATTGCAGCTATAAGCCTCTTTTTGGATGATTTACAAATAAAAACTATTGGTGAGGAAATTAGGTAATATTAGTACAACTGTGAATGTCATTAGGTGACCTAGCACTTAACGAAACAAAGATTTACGAAATCAGGAAATTAAAAGGATGTGCTGTCTGTCTCCATCACACAATGGATCATGTTGAGTTTCTCATTAAATCATAAATTAGTTACATGGCTCCTCACTCATGCAAATATATCCACGTTGGACTCCTTTTCCTCTCATATTTGAACTAGTATTTAATTTTGTATATTATTTTTTAATAATATCATGAATATGTCCCAAGTGATGTGGATTGCGTCTAATTATCAGCTTCTTGGCCTACACAACTCACTTAGCTCATAGATTAATACGCCAATATTTGGCCGATGGGAAATGTCAACTTCAAAATTTTAATAAAAGGAAGCATTATCAAGCGCCAACTTTTTAATTATCATCAACATACACATATATTGTGGGCCCCATGATTTGGTACCGACACTTTTCACACGTGTGATGGCAGAAAATGATTTTACAATTTTAGAAAGTAATTGAACCATCTGAAATTCTCAAAATAGAATTAAAAAGAACAAAATAGTTTTGCTATCACCCACGCATATGCACATATTGTATGATCGAAATTTTGTATACTCACTATTAATTTTATAGGTATTCATTATAATGATTTGGTCATTTTGGATTAAAAACTTCCCTTCGCATTTGTTGACATACAAGATGTGGGATATGAAATAATAATATGTTTTTGTTTGAAAAAAAAAAGTTCTCGTTTATTGATAGAATTTTTAAAAAAGTAAATTGCAATTTTTTGAAAAAAAAGTTGTTTGGTGATATGTTTTTTTGTTAAGAAGAAAGAAAAAGTAGAAATAAAATTTGAATTTATTTTAACAGAAATCACTTTTTTCAAAAAAATAGAGTGTAGTTTTTTGGGAAAAAATTCATCAAACAGGATAGTTACCAATTTTATCAGGTACCATAATCCATTCTCGCTTTGTTGCAAAATTCTATTTCATATCATATTAATTTAAAAATACTTGAATTTCTCTAAACCAATAAACTCAGTCCACGTTTTAACTAGATCCATCTGCACCTTGGGTTGGACATCGGTTCATGTCGCTTCTTTTTTTCACTCTCTGTCGACGTGTATTTTCATTTTTGTTTGTCTCTCTCTCCTTTTATTTTTTTTTCTTTTTATCTAATGTGTCACTGGGACAACCCAAAATCCATGAGTGTGTAGGGATCATTTACTTTGACTAGCATTTTGCCTTTTTATTTTTTTTTTCTGTGTAAATCTCATATAATTTTTTAATTATTTCGTTCTTTTATATGATTTGTGCTCACAGTCATAGACTTGCATCTTGTAAGTTCATTTCCGCGGAAGAAAAATTTTGTTTCTAAATGTTGGTCGTTTTGTTTTGATGTGTGTATTAAAAATATAATACACAGTCTTGCTATTCAGCTGACTTATGAATTATTTGTGCATTTTTCGAGTAAAAATTTATTATGATACGTTCCCGCATCATTTTTAATAATTAAATAAGATAAAAAATTATTTAAAATCTATAACTATCATGGCAGGAGCAAATTAGTCCTTGATTAAACTTTCGATCTTGAAAAATGACTCAATTTAACGCCTTAAAATTTTAAATTATCAGCTTGAATTTACTATTTTGCGGTTATTAAAAGAGGGGATACATACTTTATAGTTTTTGATTTATTACATTATTATGTGTATTTTTAATTTCTTTATTTTCTTTGTCTTTATTTATTTTGTATTCTTATTTACGGCATAAAATAGAAACATACTATTTCTTTAACTGAAATTTAATTTGCATTCAATGGGAGTTTGATGAGTTGATTTATACACATTAAATAATTTATATAGTTTAATTATTTATATATTAGATTTCAAATCAAAATTTGCGTGTAATGAAAGTACCTCACTCCTGATTAACTAACAATAATAACTAATTTGAATCCGCTCATGAAATCATACCGAAGCAAAATAAATATAAATAAAAATGGCACAATCCTTTTTGAAGCCTCAAAAAAGCAACTGGTCCATGAAAATGACTTGGGCACGTGACAATCATCCTCAAAAAAAGTTCATTTCATTTGTAGGTTGTAGTTCTAGGGATTTCATTTGTAGGTTGTAGTTCTAGGGATGTTTGAATCAAAACAAACTAAACTCCTACAGAAACTAGTTCTAGGGATGTTTGAATCAACACAAACTAAACTCCTACAGAAACTCCACTCTCCCATTCAATCTTACTTCAAAATGCAGCTATACAATGAACAAAGAAATCAAATATTGTCCAGCTTTCTCATTCACCAGTCGCGGCCAAACTGCCGTTAGCAAGGTACAGATTTAGTAGTGAGTTATAAAGAATTTGGGCAAATTAATTGTATTAAATTGAAATTTAGACATATTAGGCAAAATATTTGAGGTAGAGATTAAAGAAAAGGAGGGCAACAAATGGCAAAGGAGCCCATCTCCTCTGGCAAGCACGGTGGTTGGGTATATATGACTCCATAACAAATATAATTAATTCAATTAAAATTTAATTGGATGGTCACCAAACTCAAAAGTGTTCATTGTCTTCCAAATTATTATTATTTACTCACAACACCATCCTCATTAGCCTCCAAATTTATTATTCATTGCCATCTTGTCCAAATACTGTGAATTCAATAATAGCAAGTTCCGCGCCTCTTCTGAAGCCAACTATTCTGTTTTGCCACCAAACGTTGTTACTGCGTCGATTATTCTCTTCAATTGAGGGGAAGCGTTTCGAGGCCCACCTCTTTCTTCATCAGATTCATACATTTCTCGTTCTTGGCATTTATAATTAGTACAACAATTATACTGCCATTTAGTCAGTAATCTTCCTTTTGGTTGTCGGGACCATCTCCTATTGTTATACAGATTACCGGACTTGCTTTTTTTAATAAATGTATGATTGTGTTTAAGCACATTTGCATCAAATTCGATTATCCCAAATCCCAATACTATCTCTTCCTTTTCACTCTTCAGGAGTAAATTCTCCACTCCCTTTCAAGCAAAGTTGATTCCATCTTTTGCTCTTTTCTTTATTCCTTCCCGCTTTTCGATTTCTGGGTCTCTGTGATATTTTTTTGCTTTCAGAGATCCATGAAGAAAATGGGGTTTTCGAGAAATAGTTGTATCGACCCTGCCATGGAGCTTCCAGTTGTAAAGACTCAAGCTTTATCCGCTGCTGGTGATGATCATGCGTTGTGTGAAGACTGCGAATTTGTTGATTACGACGTAAAGTTCAAGTCTTTCATGTACAAGATGTTCTGGGATTTTGGTTTGGGGTGCGTCATCCCCCACCGCCAGCTGCGGAGCTCCAGCAAGAATGAGGAGAAGGATGGACGGAGTTTGGAGCACAATAAGGCTTGGTTGCTGGCGGAGTCTGGTGGCTGTGTGGCGGAGGAGCCACACTCTGTTCATTCGTCTTTTAGGTTTAGTTTGTGCTCTCAGGTTGAGCTGGAATCGATGACTGTGAATCGGGGCAACGCTGCCACAGTGTTGATGGTAAATTTGGACAATGGTTTGTTGACTGACTCCAAGTCCAGAGATTCGAAATGGAGAAGAATTGAGTCTTTGGAACGAAGCATTTCTCCTGTAGCACATTCTCTCGTTAGGTTCAGCTACTGTGATATCCTCTCCGCCACCAGAAACTTTTCCAAAGGTAATGAAATCATTTACCTCTGAAGTTAATTGATAAATTGAATAATTAGTGAAGTATATGTATAATGTTTTTGGTGTGATTGAGTAGGTAGAGTGCTGGGAAGAGGGGCATTGAGCTGTGTGTTTAGAGGAAGAGTGGGATTTCTGAGGAATGCTGTGGCGATTAAGAGGTTGGATAAGGAGGATAAAGAGTGTTCCAAGGCGTTTTGCAGGGAATTGATGATAGCTTGTTCACTGCATAACCCTCACATTGTTCCATTAGTAGGATTCTGTATAGATGCTGAGATGGGCTTGTTTTTGGTGTACAAATACGTCTCTGGTGGAAGTTTGGAGCGGTTCTTGCACGGTATTATCTAATCCCATTCGTACACCTAGTGTTAATTTGTGAAGCTTGCCTTATAATTTATTTTTGATGTGTTTGTTGGCAATTGCAGGGAAGAAGAGGGGTATGAAGGGTGGTTCATCACTTCCATGGTCTGTTAGGTACAAGGTGGCGGTGGGCATTGCGGAGGCAATTGACTATTTACATAATGGAACTGAAAGATGTGTTGTTCACAGGGACATAAAGCCCTCGAACATTCTTGTTACCTCCAAAAAAACACCCAAAGTAAGAAGAAGATCCAGTTTCATGAATTATAGTTGGCCTGTTAGTTCTTTGTTTGGTAGTGTTGAACTTTGTGAGTGACTGTGTTTCAGTTGTGCGACTTTGGTTTGGCAACGTGGACTCCTGCACCTTCAGTGCCGTTCCTTTGCAAAACTGTTAAAGGAACATTTGGGTAAGATTACGAAGCGTTCAGTTATATTGATATTCATGGTAGACCGTAATTGACTGTTGTAGAATAAATCAGGTACTTGGCTCCTGAATATTTCCAGCACGGGAAAGTGTCTGACAAAACTGACGTTTATGCCTTTGGCGTTGTGCTCTTGGAACTGTTGACTGGTAGGAAGCCGATCGAGGCCAACAGAGGGCCAGGAGAAGAAAATTTGGTTTTGTGGGTATGTCTTTGATCCCAAAAAATGGTCTTGGATCTTGATCTAGCCATGCATATTGCACATGCATTGCAACACGTTTGGCTGTCTGCTGTCAGTGAACAGGTCATGCATAGGGATGCATGTGTTTGTTGTTAGAGAATTAGTATTTAATGATTTAATTGAGGTTGATGCACATGTCTTAAAAATGCAGGCAAAGCCACTATTGCAGCAAGGAGGTGCAGAAAAAGTGATAGATAGAGGGGTAAAGTTGAGGGAGAAAAGCTGGAGCCAGATCGGGCGAATGGTTGGAGCTGCAACTGCTTGCATAAACAACGAGTCGAAGAGACCCGGGATGGGAGAGATCCTTGCAATTTTGAAAGGAAAACAATCCATAAACAAGCCTCTCCTCACTGATTCTTCTTACCCTCCTCACTTACTACTGCACACCAAAAGTGATATAAAAAATCATTTCGCTCTAGCCATGCTTGGAGTCGACTTTGATGATGACGACGATCGGTGATACGCCATACCCTCCCTGCCTGTCACTCTTTTTCGTTTTGTTTTAGGCACTTCTTGGAAGAAATTTGTGATTAGGTCCAACGAGTTTGGTTTCTGTATAGATAAAACCGGAAAACGGCCTAAGGGCTTCAAATGTGATGTCATTTTGACAGTCTAAATCCGATAATTTTCCCCACAAACTTGGGGTACTGCAGGAGCATAGTACTTCATTGTTTAGGAGAAAAACTCTTCGCATTCTATTGTTTTTGAAAAATAGAATTGGAAAAACACGGAAAATAGAGAACGAAACACAATGTTACTGCAAGATGCCTTCTTGTTTCGTTTGCAGATATATATTTAGTACAAAAGTAGTGATCACAATCGATCCTTATTTCCGGAGCATAGGTAGAGATATTCCTTAAAATCTGGTACACCATAGATTCAATGTATTGTTGCAGACATGGTGAAATAGATATATAGATAAGCGTGTGTTTGAATGGACGTACGTGTATGCAGAGGCAAAAACATGTTGGTGCATTGCATTCATACAAAATTTAATACGAGGAGCATGTGCAGTTAGTGGCAGACTGGCTATTGAGAATGGAAAACTACTAGGCCATTAATAAAGAATAGTGTGCATAATATAACACGAAACAGCATATATTATAAGTATAAAAAGAAAAGAAGACGTTAGAAAATCTTGGCAACATCCCTGACAAGACCTCTGTTGGCACGTGCGAAAGTGGTGAACTCGTCATAGGAAATGTAGCCATCGCCATCAGTATCCAGCTCATCCATCATGTTCTTGATTTCTTCGGGGCTGACGCAGC
>AYJT01082887.1:0-16977 GCA_001278415.1 Ocimum tenuiflorum | reverse complement strand
CCCCCCGTGATATATGTGTGTGTGTGTGTTTATGTTGCGCAACTTGCTCATATCCGAACATATTTAACATTAAGCTAGTGAAAAAACTCTATTACATCGCACGACATATTATACTCTTTCCAGCATCCGTACATTCATACTTGAAATCTATCAGTTTCAAATGAGCCTATCAAATTTAGCTTTCAACGCACAGGATGAAGTAATAGATGTGTACAAGTGTATGATATGCATCCTTACCGTATCAGCAAAATTAAATGTTTTGCTATACTCTGCTGCCAAACTCATCTCTTAGAATGATTAAATAGGACAAACATTTCACAAAGTGACTCCAACACTTCTCTTCCTTCTTTCGTTCCTTCCCTTTTCTTTGGCAGGGGCACTGGCCATTCCCGAGGGATAAGCTTTGTCAAGGATATGCCTACATTTTAACGCATCCTGGGACTGTAAGTGGAGCTAGTTTTACTGAAAAACTAGTTTTCTCCTGGTTTTAACATAAACCATGCAACTACTGTTTGAAAGCAGTGAATCTGATCACTGACAGTATATTCACTCGTCTGCAGCCCGTTGTGTTCTATGACCACTTCTACGATTTCGGAATCCGGGACATCATAACTGAGCTGATCGAAGCTCGGAGACGGGCTGGAGTCCACTGCCGCAGCTCACTGAAAATATTCCATGCAAATAATGACGGCTACGTGGCGAGAGTTGGAGAAACACTTGTGATGAAGCTTGGCCATTTTGAGTGGAACCCTTCCAAGGAAGTTCACTTGGAGGGGAGCTGGCAGAAGTTCGTTGACAAAGGGGCAGACTATCAGGTGTGGTTGAGGCAATAATGCCATCATTTTTCGCTTCTTCATCGTCATTCATTTTTAGCAGGATTGCCATCTCTTCTGCTGCTTCAAGGTGTATAATAATAGTTTATATATGAGTTGATTCTTTTGTTGAGGGTAGATTCCCATTTTTGGAAACCAAACATGTTATATGAATGTAAAATTCAAAACGAACTCTTTGTTTTTTATATTCTATCAAGATGAAGTTGATACTGTTAGTTTTATGAACGAGATAGGGAGGAATAAACGCCATTTCTATAATAAGCCAATGCTCAAGTTTTGTTTATTTTGAGTGGTGACACCCCCTTCTAGGCAAACACATAAACACCATCACTCTTAAGATAAAAATGAAAATTCCTCTTCGTTTTTTACTTTTTCAACAATACACAGGTTTTCAACCTTCCATATTTTTCTTATTTCATTTGAACTTCTCCTTCACTATAAAGCTTCAAATATTGTTTTTAACTCTTTGTGATTGCTAATTGGTAATAAGTTTGTAAATGTGAGATTGGTTAATGGGAGGCAGCGAGGACAAAATCGTTGCTGCCCTGACTACTTTGCTGAGTGAATATATATCAAAGAGGTTGGCGATTTTGAACCTTCCCACTTTATCATTCTATCAATCAATCGCAGCAAAAGAGTGAAAGGCAAATCGAGTCTATTTAGCCCTATCATTCTGTTTAATATGAATTTATATTCTAAACGATACTTTTTTTAAAAAAAAAAAATATAAATTATCTGAATTTCAAATAAATGTAAAAACCATCAAAAAATTATTCAAATTAAAACCTGGATCAATGTGTTGCATTTTGAGCTTATTACTTGATCAAAGAAAATTACATATAATACGACGTGTTCCAATAATTTGTATTACTTTTTTAAAATAATTAGAATATAATCGGACGCTTAACAAACTTTTCTTAAATCTAACAAACGTTTTGCATTGATTCAATTTTTCATTTAGAACAACTCACATGCTCCCGCTTTAGTTTTTGGCTCCACATTTTTATAATGCATTTATATTTGATGCACAGAAATTGAGGCTAGATTACACCTCTTTAATGAACTAACATTAAAAAATTTATTTTGTTATACCGAGCACTTAAATGTTCTAATTTATCGTTACTCGATAAATTTGTTTAATGAGTAGTTAATTTAACAAAAATGTAATGAGAAAATTAAAAGTTTTCACTTCGTTATAACTATAACGAGTTAAGTTTACTGAATAACTCTCAACTCAAGACATGCATTATTCTATATTATTACATAAACTGATAAAAGCTTCAAAGCATAAAGAATACATGCATTTATCTATGTATGTAAACCAAACATGTTTTAAATCAAATTAATTTAAATTCATTTATAGACATTTCATAGAATATAAAAAACACCTCAATCAAATCACAATTACAACATTAATACTATTTTTTCGATGGATAATAATATATAATGACATTCAAAGATATGAAACGCCATTTTCACACATATTGTAAATAGGGATTAGGAACTACCATGTCCAAAACAATCTCCAAAACCGGTGACAGTTGAGCTATGAATGTGCCACCGTATTAGCATTGGTACATATGATGTACCTTATAATATGTAGTTAAATTTAAGATCTTGATTCAACAAATAAATCGAGCCAGCTTATAAATGACTAAAAAAATCAATATGGCGTATGTCAGATCGAATTGGTGCTACTCGATTACATCTCAAAGTTGAACTTTAGAATTCAAAATTTAGTAAGCTCGCTAGCATAATCGAATTTATAATTTTGCATCTTAACACATACTTAATAAAGCATCAAACTCGACTAAATCTTAACCGACTTAAGCACTATTAAATACTAAGAAAAGGGTAAAACTGAGTTAAATTTGAGTTTGAAAAGTCTAAAATCAAACAAATCGAGTTATAATTATGATTTTTCTGTCGAGATCGAGACTAGCTTTGTTCGATTTCGATTGGCGGACATCCTACGTTAAAGATGGAGGAAACCCAACATCCAGCCTAATTATACTAGATCATTTCTATTCGTCTAATATAACTAATTTCCCCAAAATTAATTTCCTTAAAAAATTGGTACAATAGGGAGGATTTAACTGCAGTTTGAGCGTAATTAACATCGTTGTTAATAACTAAAAACGGCGGCGCGAAGAAAAAAACATATGCAAAAAACTCCGCTCACTTTTGTATAAAAAGCTCCGAAAAAGTAAGATAAAAACACCGGCCACGCGCTTTCGTCCACGCGTGACTACACCGCTTCTCCTCTTACCCCAATAAATACTCACGCGCGTGAGAAATCATCCTTCAACATCCACCGTTGATTGAAGCGAAATATCTGATCCAACGGCCTAAATATTTTGGACACCACAACACGCCGACGACTCTGAGGCCCGGAGATCCGTGGCCGTAATCCGAACCCGAGGCTCGGAACCGAGCCTGTTGACAGTTTGCCAATTGCCTTTATTAAAAAACTAATAATAATAAAATTTATGTAAACATTATTTTTGATGGCTTTTATTTTTGAAGTGGTTGCCTGAGAAAACAAAAGCCAACCTTCTCACTGTTTAGAGAGAGAAAGTAAGCAGTAGGCAGTGTGCAGCCAGTGAAGGATCTATACGTACATGCTAGTGTATCTATATATATTGAGAGTGAGAGAGAGAGAGAGAAAGATGAAGCAAATTTGCACTGTTTGATCACCATTTTCTGAATCACCTCACATAGCTAAGTAAGTTCTGCAATTACATTTTATAAATGACGTGCCGTTTTGTGTAATCTCAATTGTTCAACTCAGATCACGCTCTGAATTTGCTGGAGGCTCAATCTGGCTGCTTTTGTCGCCTGTACTTCTCTGAAGATTGATTTTTTTTTTCAGCTTTCTCGAATTATTGAGTTGTACGATCAGTAACTCGAGCTGGGATCAAATTATTTTGTTCTTAATTTACTCGAAATGCTGTTGGAGTCAATTTTACCTAGCGGTTTAATTGTGGTTTATGAAGAATTTATGTGTGGTTTTTGTGGCATGCAACTGATTTTAGGTTTTCTGTATCTCGCTGATGGGATTTTTGTTTGGTTGTGCCGTGCCCTAAATATTTGTTTGTGCATGGTTTAATTCTGTTGTAAAAGTGCCTCTGGAAACAATAACTAAAGCTGAATTTGGTTGCAGTTTGCTGTTGGCTGGATTTTTTTCTGGTCTTAATTCGAAATAGTGCTTAGTTATTACAGTTGTTTTTAGTTAATCAGTTAGTCAGGTAATTTCTTTTTGGACTCTTCAGTTGGTCTTTTTGACATCTGTATCCTTGTTTATGTATGTTTTGACGCTTATATATTTATTGTTAATTCTTCTGATGTAATTTTACTCTTCATCACTTTTGGCAGGGATTTCCATCTTTTGGGGAAATTTAACATGGTTTGGTTATCTGAGAGACTAGGTTGCTCGATAATTTAACATGGTTTCGAGGAGCTTCGGAAAGATTTTTGTTGGAATGACCTAGGCCGGAAATTTAATTTTCTAACAGATTTTCGTAGGTCGTTGATTGCTCTTTATCTTTGCGGTTCCTGTAGTGGGTGCAGTAGCTTTATTAGGACCAATAAGTTAATAGCATACCATAGCAACGCCTCATTTTGGTCAGCGGTCGAGCTTGTGGATGTAGAGATGTTGCAACGCCAAATTATGTTTAAACAGATGCAGGAACTGCAGCAAAGGCAGCAGCTCCAGGAATTAGGTGGTTCTAGGAATGAGGAGTACGTAGATCAACTGACTTCATCAAAGCAAGCTTCAGGTGTTCTGTTTGCCTCTACAGGCAACAGGGCACCTATTCGCGATTCACGAATGTTAATGTTTGATAATATGCAAGTGAAACAACAAAACCAATCCAACATTTTTCAAGGGTTCCCCAATGGACTGGTTCTTCCACAAGGTCATAGTAATGCTTTGGGCCCTATTGGTATGTCGCCTCCACAGTTCGACGTGTCTTTACTTGGCACTCCCTCTCCAAATGCTGACAAGGATTCAAATTTATATCCTTATCTCCAAGATCCATCTAATTATTCTGCTAATCTTTCGACCAGAAACAGTAACAGTCCATTAGGCATGTCTCCCATGCATCAATCCGCCATAGCTAGTTCATTTATGAGTCAGCAAGGCAGTTACTCTGCTGACCAGAATCCTATGTCAGATGTCTCATTGTTATCGCCTCAAGCATATCAAGAGAGGAATTTGTTTGGGCAAGTTCCTTTCCACAGTCCTAATAGCAGCCTTTTGTCCGTGAGCTATTCCCCACAAGGAATCACAACACAGAGGAGTATATCCGAGGGGAGGCTTGAAGATACCGGTTGGCCCGTAAATTCTCCAGGAGAGGTCTCAAGAGTTGGCATGTCCGAGGCTGCTGCTTCTCTGGATCCACTGGAACAAAAGATCTTGTACAGTTCGGATGACCGAGGCTGGTTATCATCATTTGGCACTAATAGCAAAATGGGTGCTGGAGATTTTGAGTGCACAGTGGAGAACCCATCATTTATGGATGCATTGCCATCTATTCAAAGTGGTAGCTGGAGTGCTTTGATGCAGTCCGCTGTTACGGAAACTTCTAGCAGTGATACTGCAGTGCAAGAGGAGTGGAGTGGGTTGAGCTTCCAGAATCCAGAACCATCAAGTGATAATCAGCCATCAAATTTCAGTAATGGTGAAAAGCTGCAAGATAATTGGGTCGATAGAAACTTACAAAATGTTTCCTCTCCAAGTTCAGAGCCTGAGCAGTTATTCCCCAGACCAAATATGAATTGTACTTTCCCTGGTTTTCAGCTTTCAGGAAAGCAATATGTCAAACAGAAAGATGAATTTCAGTGCGAGAGTTCCCATGTCTCAGGCCAGTTCTCTTCGAGAAATATAAGTCAGTTGACTGACTATAGCTCTCCACTGAAGCATCATCATACAGGAGGAAATCAGCTGGTTCAAACTTCTTTACTTTCAGAAAATACATGGCCAGCTCAGTATAAGGAAAATTTGACAACTGGTGAGCCTAACATTTAGTTGTACAAAAACGAAGAAATACCCTGCATTCCTCTCTCTGTGACATTGCACACTTTAACTCCCATCCTTTATATTTCACATTTTGTGCTAAAGATTCATGATGCTCGAGATTTCTGAGAATATACAAGTTGATTGAATGAGGCAATTCCAGATATGTCCGAAGGCCAATGTTGGCTTTGTCCTTCTGTGTCAAAAATATAAATTGAAATTTTGACAGCATCCTGTTTCGCTCACTAGAACTTTATGAAAATTAAATATGTTGATCCCGAGGGACGTCTAAATGAAGGTTTTTCTCTTGGTGCAGGCCTTGAATTGAAAGACGCTTTATGGCGTTCAAATCATTTGTCTGGTGGTTTTCAAATGCCCTTTGATCAGGTTTTTCTCAGATGCCCTTCACTGCAGTATCTATCTATTTTTTATTCATATTAAATCGCTAAAGATTCTGATGGATTTGCTATTTACTTTCTCCATATAACCACGTTCATGATAAAAACTAAAATTAAAAATAAAAAGAATTATTCAGTATGGTCAAGATACTCCTAATCTGAAACTACACTATCTTCTGAAATCGTGAATAGGTTGCATGTTAGATCTTTGATACTTGGTTTTTTTTTTCTCTATATCTGGGAAGTCAGTAATTGGTTTTTACATAATTCAATTGTTACAGTTGAACCAGACGAACTTCCACAGGTATTCGGTTGAGCCAGAAAAGATAGGTCCTGGAAACACTGTTGATGTCGACCCCTTATCAGCTCACTTGGGTGCTTCAGATCCTTATGGTCAGAACGTGGCTGCTCAGAGGTAAGGACAGTGTTCAACATGTTCCAATATGTTACGATATCTGTACAAAACAGCACTTATATAGAAGTCTCGGATTGTTAACAAATGGATTTTAAAATTATTCTGTTCCTTTATTTGGGGTGTGGGAGTGGGTTATTAACACTAAGTTTGGAGGGCTATACACAATTTTACTCCAGTCTTTCCTTTGGTTAAATTATACTCAAAAAGTTATATTTCTCAATGAGTTGTTGCTAACTGAACTTTGTTCCTCTGTTTTCTGAACAATGCAGCATGCTTTCTAATTCACACGGTTTTGCCTTTAAAGCGGGGCCTGCAGACTCCAGTATTCCACAGTCGTACTCACTTTTTCCATCTTTTCTGATGGTGGGTAAAAATGATTTTTCATGTAAATCTTAACCTTTAGAACAGTCTTCTAAGATGGCGCGACCACATATCTAAATAATTTGTCACTATATCTTTGTAGTCCTTCCCTGCATAATGATTTATGCCTTATACATGCAGGGGAACTCAAATGTCAAATCTCTTCCAAATAATTATGAGAAGGATTATATCAAGAACGAGCATCCCACTCTACCTGTACCAAGCCACGTGAAAACTGAATTCCCACCTTATAATGATCATTCCTCTCAAATAAATTTCCAATTTAATACCTCTTCCCTTGGTCCCAGATCCTCTCTCTCGGAGAATATAGCTGCCACTCAACCTTCTGGGATGCCAGTTTCTTCCCAGCATGTTGGATTTGCAACAGGGCTTCTGCCTTCTGGGCCAGATGTTACCACTCGGCAAGATTTGCCGTCCCCAAGAGCCAACAAGTTCTCATCCAGTTTGTTTCCAACCCCTGGTTCAGCTTCTAGCAGTCTAGAGATTGATTCTCAGGATCCAGTGCAGGCCAGCCAGAATTTAATGGAACAGAGATTGGAGAAAGTCAGTTTCCTCCCTGAGAGCTCAACTAAGATGCACAAGTCAACCCCACTAAGCAGCAATACTGAGTCACAACCTTCTTTGAGAAAACACTACTCGGGAGTAGATGGAGTTACTTCTGGTTCATTAAGTGCATCCGCTCAGCCCTCTGATCAAGTAGAGCAGAAAGACACTGGAAGTCCTGTTATTTCTGTTGGCGACAGCAGAGCCTTTGGCCATTCTTTGCATCAAAATTACTCGCGCCACCAGTTGCATCGGTCAATAGATGGTCAGACTGACTCTGATACGAGGTTTCCGAATAATTGTCAGCAGGCAAACGCCAATTCTAGAGAGCTGTTGATGAGTGGGCAGAATATTGCTGTCAAAGATAAAACAAAAGGCAGCCTGGAGGGAGTACAGCTTGGTTCAATTTCACATGCTAACGACAAGGGGAACTTCATACAAGAGGCTCAAGAGGATCAGTTGGAGAAAGCTTCCTCGACAGATTACCTTCAACGTTCCCAACTGATGGAAATGTTTGGTAAAAATGGCTCCCAGAATTGTTCCATTGACAGCAAAGAAGCTTCTAATGTAGCATATCAGTCCCAGATCAGTTTGCAGATGGCACCATCCTGGTTTAAACAGTATGGAAACTTGAAGAATGACCAAGCCTTACCAACCTGTAACCAAAAAGCCACAAATACACCAATGCAACCACTCTCTGGGTTAAGGATTGGAAACTTACCAGAAAATAGATTAATTATGCCGGTCGATTCAGCCAACACTGCTCAAGGAATATGCCCATCAGAAGCTGCCAACTTGATTGAGATCAAACATTTATCATCGCCTAGTACGTTGCCATCGGATGCCACTTGCCAAGGTTTGGCTGTTTCAAACCTGAAGAAGCGTAAAATCGTTGCATTTGACATGGTACCTTGGCACAAAGAACTAAATTGTGAAGCACTGAGGCTTCAAAATATCAGGTCTGACCATTCAAAACTAAACCAGATAGGAATTTCTTATGTTTTTGATGCATTTCTTTCCTTTGTTTTGTGGCTCTGTGTTGGGGTGTGAATAAGCACTGCTATAGTTAGAAAATTCAATATTGGACAGGGAGATCTTACTGTTACTAGTGATACCCTACTGGCAAAAAATCATACTCTGAAAGTGATTGATCTATTCTGGTTATCTCATTTTCCCTCCTAAATTGTGTTATTGGCAGAATGGCTGAGTTTGAGTGGGCACAAGCATTGAATAGAAGGCAAGAAGAGGTGAGAGAAGTCTCCTGTGTGATGCAATGTTTTAACAATTTTAAGAATGAAAATCTGTTCGCTGAGACCTTTTTCTCAGGCAATGAATGAAGCTGCAAGTGTTGATGATGTACACCCCGTAATACGAGCAAAAAGACGACTTGTCTATACAACACAGCTCATGCAGCAAGTCTTTAGACCTGCAATATCAGCTACTCTCCTTGGAAATGCCAGTTCAAACTGTGATTATGTGACATATTCTGCTGCAAGAACCACTCTAGGGGATGCGTGCAACCTGAGTAATAAAATGGCATCAGATAGCGATCATGTGTAAGAAATTCTATTTTTAGCTTCTATTCCTAGTTGATCATAACTTTCATTTCGTGATGCAAAAACCATCATCTTATCCTTTTTGAACACCTAGATTTCTTTGTTGTCATGTCCAGGTTGCCTGACAAGCTAACGACTTCAAAGAGAACCACACTGGGTGATTTCTCAAAAATTGTTGATCGCTTAATTAATCATGCAGAGAAGCTTGAAGGCGATCTATCAAGGTAGGGATATTTATATGTTGTCTTGGTAGCATCTGCACTTGTTAGATTGGCATTAATATGGATTCAAGAAGCTAGAGTTGCATTGCTTGTGTTGAGTTAAATTGTTCAAATGGATTGGCTGAATTTGCTATTTTATGGCTAATAGATGTTGACATCTACATGATAACTGGTATAGATCTCATCATATTTCAAAAGCTACCTTTTAGTCCAAAAGGCAACAAATAAAGCTGTTTTCTTCCCGGTGGACTAATTTTGAGACTAAAATTGCAACTTTTTGGACTATGAGTGCAAGAAACCGTAGATGCATATTTAGCACTTGGACCATAATGAAAGAATGGGATTAAGTGTAAATTGATTGAGAGAAAAGGGAAATGGGACTGTCTTGTGGGACCAGTTTTGCTTTTTAAGGTTTAGCACGTAGGGTGTAGCAGTATTTTGCAAATGAAAAACATCTAGTTCTGATCTACTAGCATCAATTTCTGATTATGCAGGCTGGAGCAAAGTTTATCAGTAGTGGACATCAAAGTGGAAATCCAAGAACTAGAAAAGTTCTCCACACTCAACCGTTTTGCAAAGTTCCACTTCAAGGCACACCCTAGCACAGTCGATCCTGCAGCATCTTCTGGCTCACCAACTGTGCAGAAAAACACCCCTCAACAATATGTAATAGCAGTTCCAATGCCTAAGATATTACCTGAAGGGGAAGAATGTATTCCCTTGTGATTGTAGATCAAATTACAACTATTTAATCTGCAGTCTGCTTTGTGCATCCCTGATCCCTTTACGTTTCCACAACCCATAAAAGTTGATATGAGAGAAAATGCACATGGGGTCACTGCCAGTCAGGTCAGTCGATCGAACTTATATATAATGTAGGATATATAATAGTCCATGGATGGATCTATCCTCCTACTTTCTCCACATTTTTCATTTCAATATTAGTGTTTTATCTGTTTTTTGCTCCCTTTAGTTCATTATCACATGGTTAGTAAAAGCACTTGTTACTCGTCAGTATTCATTATATTTGTTTTGAGAAAGCATATTGCTAAATAATGTATTGTAAGAATTTGTAGGTCAAGAATTTACAAGAAAATGCATGTTTTGTTGCATGTCTTTTGGTTTCCATATTATTGCAGTGTAGAAACTTCAGACTCCCTCTTTAGTATATTCTATCAAGAGAAGGGTTGTTATCTTTGCTGTCCTCGAAAATTGTCCTTTTTTTTTTGGAGTTCTGACCGTTTTTCCTGTCTTTGTCTCTTTGGTTCGACAGCAAAATCCAAGTTCTGCTGCTATTATAATAAATAAATGAGTCAGCAATGCATCCAAACATAAACAAACTGTATCCCATATTTTGGGAATTGAATTCTATTTTAGGGAGTATCACGCCTAAAATATTATGCATTTCATATATGCGCATGGAGGGGTGTAATTGATCACTATTATGCTCAGTTTGACTCCTTTAATATTGAACCGAGTTTTGAGCTTTACCATCAAGTAATCACATGTTCACGTCCAGCCTCCACAACTTTAATTAAGATTTAAATTTGAAGATTGATTATTTACTCATTCATTCCTACTTTTTTGTGACTAAGAAAGTTAATCAAAAAACTTATCATAACTATCCCTAGTTAAAATATAAGTTTTACATAATTTATAATTGTATATTTCAACTAATTTTAGTTACCAGTTTATGAGTCCTTCAGTTGCATATATTATCAAGAGATTTAGGTTAATAGTAATGAGCAGCTGCAAAATAATATTTGAATCAGAATATATTTGTAGTAAAAGAGCTGACATTACCATCATAAACAGGGTTTATGTGGTTACTTTTTCCCGCTTCGTCAGGGCCCATTGGGAATCATCATTCTTTCAAATATTTGGGTTTGTTATGATGAAGGTTTTTTCTTTTAAAAAATTATCTAAAGTTTTCTCCTTTTCTTCACCAGGAATACCGATAGTGATGAACATAGAACTTTCTAATTTGGAGTAACTTTACACGTGTATCCACCGTTGAAACATTTCTGGGAAACATTTCTGGATGAAGGATCGAGAATTTTTATGTGCCCCAAACATACTTAAGTAATAATAATTTTTGTTAATGAAGTTAATGATATTTTTAGTTAAAGCTACATATTTCTCAAGTAGGCATTCTCAATTTTTTAGATGTATTTAATTTTATTTTTTTAAAAAAGAATCTCAAACTTTATGTTAAAGAAATGCAAAATCTGGAACCATTAATTGAGCTGGTAGTAACCGGACAGTATCAACTTGATTTTTACACGCATGTGTGTGTTTTGGATCCGACAATTGGTGTACTAGGTCCATAAATGATTAATAATTGTTGGATGTTGATTTTTCAAATGACACTTGTGATTTTCTTGTTTTTATAGATAAAAAGAAATCAGATTTAAAAGCATTCGCCATCTTCTAAGAAAGAATTTTGTCGAAAACGTTACGCATGTGTATGATTTTTGAAAATAGTTATCAACTCCTAATGACATTTTATACTTGTTTCATTATGTCCATGCGAGAATATTCTCATTGATCGATATTTATGTGTAAAGATTTTTTAATAAGAGATGCATGGGATTCAATCCCCAATTACCTCGCCCAACTAAAAATGATGTAAGTTAGGTGGGTTCCAATGAATTCTAATCCATTATTACAAGTAAAACAATAATAAAGTAGATGATCGTTTTATTTATAACTCGCATTTTGCTCCTTATAAACTTCAACATTAAATTCTCAAAATTCGTTGACATTCATTAAACCTCTCTTCTTATCCTTTGTACTAATTGTTTCCCTAGGCGTTTTTTTAAACCTTATAATAAAGTTTGAGATTCTTGCCGGCTATGGAGCCATTCATAATTGCTCCAGCAAATATGACTTTGCAGAAGTAAATTGGTATTATAGTTTACAAGAAACAAATGTTTAGGTTTAAAACCAATATGTTGGGGGGGTTTTTTCAAATATTGAGGGTTAATCAACTCAAAAAAAAAAAATTAAGGGTTGTAAGGGGTATGAATGTAATATTAGTTTATTAATTAGTTTTGGCTTTATAAGGGGTATGTAGTCATATATTCAATAAAAAGATTAGGCTTCTACTATTTCAGAGTTTTGTGTAGTTAAGTGGACTTGCACTTAATAAAATAAAAAGGCTATCAAACATAATGGCCCACCTATTTATAATATAATATATTTTTATATATTATTACATATTTGTCTTTTTTAAGAAGTAAATGATATATTTAATGTTTAAAAATATCAATTTTAAGATATTTTTAAGAGGCTTAAAGTCCTATTCATATAATCATATCAATAAAATGTCAAACCTGAACTTATATCAAGTCTACAACAGAGCTTTAGACATATTTAAGATATAGTTGGCCTTTTCGAGATAAAGCCTAAATTAATTCTGAAATCTGATAGTATTTATAAATTTTTATATAGCATATTATGAATGTAGTCGAACTTATATAAAGTCTTAGGTTAGACTACATATTTAAGTTGTATTAGGCTTAGATCTCGCGAGTCGTGAGACAAAGTCTAATCTTTTCTTGAAATCCTAAGTAATTTGATATCATTATTCGTAAATTTCAAATAATTTATTATGGATACATTCTCCATAAGTTCAAAACATACATTATTTCGTTTTTATTATTTTGTCATCCATATATTAAAATAATATTCCAATTTTTTCTCCAAAACCATTTATTTTAAATATATTTTATATCCATCAAATATAAACTAATTAATTAACAAATTTTTTATAAAATTATTTTATATTTTTGTTATTATATTTCATATAAATTTTTTAGTAATTAATAAATTTAATTGTTTAATAATAAATTATTAATAATAATGTGCACATGTTGCAGATCGATATAAGTGATAAATTAGTAACCAATAATAATTTGTGTGTATAGGAATTTTGGTGACATGTATAGCAAGTGCAACCTACTCATAAATGTATTATTTCTTATTATAATATTATGGTATGTTTATGGGGAGATTAAAGTAATTAAAAAATTGCATGTTATGAATCTCAAAATTTAGAGAGGCAGTGGATGAGTAGGAAATAGAACTTTCACGAATTTTGACTATTGAGATTACGTTACAATTATTTAATTATTATTAATGTAGTCACGTGCATCAGCCGCTCTGTCTCACATGATTTTTGTTTTTTTAAATTCAAATTACCACATGCAAACATGTGACGTAATTGCATTCCAAATTTCCAACCTCAATTGCCAAACAATCTCTAAATACATATTTATTAACGGAAAATCCCATATGATGGATACGGGTATTACAACATTTTCCATATGAAATATAAGTCATGTTCACAGGAAATTATACGCTAAAGTTGTGGGCACGGTCCACAATACTCACATAATTGTATGGATTGTTCGTAGAATTTATATGAATCTACAACTTCATGTGAATATAGAATCTTTGTCCACAACATCATTAAAATTTTTTCTCGGATTCACGGGATTTTAAAAAAAACCGTATGTTATTTATAATGCGTGATACTATTTACGTGTATTTGCCTTATAATTCCACATTTACAAACCTTTTTCTTTCCTGATATTTATAGACAATATAGTTGGATAAAGGACGTCCCCGCAATTTTATCCGATATTTGCACTATTTTCTTTTAATAAAGAGTTTTCAAATTTAAAGATGTTTCTCCGTGAGTTATTTGTATGATTTAATTGTCAATTAGTCTTAACTCTAGATATATATCGACAAAGTTATATTGGAATTGTGATTACTTACACTAGTTTAGTTGAATAAAGATAATATATAAGATATAAAAGTCAACAATATAATAAATATTTTAAAATGTTTGTTTTTGTTTAACTTATCTGCTATAGTGGAACTTCATTTAAACGATTGCGAATGTAAAAATATTAAAGAACCTGCATTATTTTAGTTAGATAAAATAACATAACTTAAAATGGCATCATTATTCATTAGTATTATTTATGGATTTAACACTTTCTTTTATCATGTCCACGTGGATAGTGTCACACTCATTCACCAGCTTGATACAATCTCACATGTATTTCATATATAAAATTCACGCAAACCCACGTCAGACACCTTTATGAAAAAGTTAATCAATTTAAAAATAAAATTTTTAGAAGTTGTAATGTTTTATTTGTAGATCCAAATACAGTTTCATATGTCATAGATTTTTTTTTCCTTTTAGGAAAAAGAAGGATGAGGTGATGTGGGTTGAGTAAAAACAATTAATTAAAGTGAGTATATATATACAGTTATAGGAAATTAATTAATAATGATGATAGATGTAGATATAATTGTGGTAAAAAGGGAAGGAGGTGGTAGGTTGCAGGGATTGTGAAGAACATGGTCTACAATTCACTCACATGCACACACACACACACACACTCACTCACTCTCTCAAAGGTACAATCCTCTTTCCTATGCATGTGCTCTCCATGTGCATCTATGGTTGTACCTTTGGTGGCATGGCCCATATTACATTTGCATGTGCCCTTTTGGGAGGCCACAACAAAACCCACAATCTTACAAGGGAGTGACAATAATGCCCTTTTGTTTTTCCAAATGTCATTGGATGCAACTTGATTGTCCACTATGTTCTTTCAAACATACGTTTGTGGGCACTCGTGTATACATATTGTTTACTGAGAGAGGTCTAGGATTTGATCCACATGAAAAGATGTCTCACTGATTTTATGGTTTATGCCATTGTTGTGTATTGTCCATGATACATATATAAGAGGTGGATACATATTGTTAGGATACTGCTCACGACACCAATTAGGAATTTTCCATTTCTTCCTTTATTTATTTATTTATTTTTATTTCTTTCACTTTTTGAATCATGAGATTTTCAACTTACATGTATGTTGAGTAACACTGTTTAGAGTTTTATTTTGTTTTCGAGTAATAAGTGTTTGTCGATTGGGATTAATTAGACATAATTGCATACATAGGGAGGAAAATTAAGTAAATTTGAAATCAATATTAAATGAAGAAAGTTCATTTTGATTACGGTATGAAATTTAGTTCATACTCATTTTTGAAATCTCCCCTTCTCCCAACTAAGAAACTAGAGTTTTATTGTGTCGGCTTTAAACACTTGGATACAACATTTTTCAAATCCAATGTAATTAATAACTAGGCCAAGTTCAAACATATATCCAAAATTGATCATATTCAAACCACTACAAGTTGATTAAAACGCAAAATTCAGAACAAATCTGAATCAAATTTCGACATCATAGTATCAAAAGAATAAAGTTGACATTTGAAAATGACAACAAAATGTGATTAGTTATTTGTTCACGAGACTTGTTTCTAAAAAGATGTGTCACATGATGTATTGTATCCTCCACGACCAAATCAAAATCCACATGATAAAATACATCATGAGTGCATAATAAACCAGAGCTTATATGGACTTGAAAGAAACGATGAACTGAATAAGAAAATTAAATAATAGATAGTGACCCTATATGTATATAGGGGTACTTTCGGAATTTCCCAGTGGCTTACATGTGCCATTTGCAGGGCTTTTTCATCCCTTCATTAATGTAATGCTCGCAACTGGAGTCGTCTTCTCGCTACCTTAATAGGGGTCGCCTTCTTGATAAATGACGGAACTGCCCCTATGAAAAATATCTCTTGCTGGCTCCCGACAATAATTGCCTCGTATGGACCTAATTTTGTAGCACTTAATGACCTGGGCCAATCAAAATTGGTGTGACTAAATTAATTATATTTTCTTATTGTGAAAATCCGGAAAGTTAATTAAATTTGGCTGCCTATACGTATTCAACTACAAATAATAATAAATAAAATAAAAAATTGAAATTATCATATGTCATTTAATCTATATTTACAAAATATAATTTACGATTAAATGTTTGAATTGGTAAAATTGTAGCATTTGATTGACGTACGTGCATGTCTTTTGTTTCCTTTTCTCTTACAATTTCTTTGATATGGTTGAACCGAATTGCAACTCAAGAAAATTTGAATTTATTTTGATAATCATGAGTTGAGTTGATTATGTTGTATCGAAATGATATCTTTTTTTTAATATTAAACGGTTTCCGTATTAAAAAAAATTCTCAAATGTTCCTCGACATTGAGCTTCCAATTCTTTTAAAAAGCGCATGACAATCAGCATTATTGTAAACAACTCGTAAATCAACACAAAGAACTTCAGAATTAGGTTGGCAATCAAATTATAAAATGACTTCCAATTCTCACATAAATTGAATTTTTATTTAAACTTTTAATTGAATAACGTCCCCAAAGCAAGCATGAATCGTGCAATCTTTAAGTTTATAGTTTAATAAATAGACAGTAGGACAGGATTAATTTCGAGACTGTGCCACATCATTGAATTTAATAATCAAACTCAAATTATGTTAATTGAATCTATTTATTTATTGTCGAAAGAGTAGAAAATGGCACTTTATTTTCCCAACCGCCAGTTATTGTCAAAAATAAAAATAAAAATAAAAATCCACACCTACTTATATAAATCCCCATAACGCCATTCCTCTAATCCCGTTACAACGTACTAATTCCCGCCGCCATTCCTCCAC
>AYJT01082873.1:0-13964 GCA_001278415.1 Ocimum tenuiflorum | reverse complement strand
TGTTATTCGTCTTTATCATTATTTCATATAAATAAATAGGAAAAGGAATATGTCAAGATTATGCATCTTTTGACCGAGGAAGCTCGTGGGAGGAATTGAAAAGCTATTTCACATGTTAAACAAGATTATACATGGATTACACAAAAAAAATTAATGTACTTTTTTTATTGGAATTTTCGAATTTTTTAGGTTGGCTCCCTCATTTTTAATCTAGAATAAAAAAAAATGAAAAAGATGGTGGAGGGTCGTGGCGAAGAAAAAGAAAAAAAAAATTGTAAAAAAAACACCGTCTATTCGGAATTGAAGAAAACGAAAAAAAAAAAGTTGAATTCCTTGACATAAAATTTCTGGATCTATTCATGATTATATACATGGGAAAATTTCATATTATGGTATATTATACCTTCATTTTTTTAATACTATGATTTTTCAAAAATTCAAGCATAAAAAAAACCGAACAATAACAACTTGTCTATTTTATGAAGCTCATATTTATTACTTTTTGTAGGAAGCTCGTATTTATTTGAAAAAAAAAATGGTTCGCCGTAGAGTCACTAAACAAATAATAAGAAAAATATAATTTCTTGCTCACTTTTGAAGCTGCCACGTGTACATTACATACAGCGACATTTCTTTTTAGCAAAGTTTTTTAGGGAAAGAATATTATGAATACGTCATTATAAAATCAGAAAGAAGTAATTTAATTTCTGGGTAAGAAGTTGGGGCATTGAATTTAATCCCCACAAGCAAAATAAATGAAATTAAAATACATCGAATCAACGAGTTTTATTTTATAATTCAAAAAAAGAAACTTAATTTGGTGGGCAATCACTTCAGCAATTATATGTAAAGTGCGCTAACTATAGGCAAAAGGATATTACAAATCCACTAGTTTTTTTTTTATATATATAAAACAAAAAACTCTTCAAATTAAATCACTCGTCAATCATCATTATTGTATTTTATATATCAACTAATACTCCAAGAATGAGTCATTAATTAAATTTAATATACCAACTTTCGGACTTATATGAAGGTGAAACTAATCCAAACTTTATCCAATATCCTTTTCCAATATTATATTTTTCTAGACAAATGTTGTTGTTATTATTATTATTATTAAATTAGAAATTCCTGACGCCAACTAAACCTTTTCCGTTAATGTTTAACTTAAAAGCGTCAATCCATTATATTTCAAGCTAATCTCATTATATCTAACTACTCATTTCTGTCTGTTCCTTCGGGAACAATCTAGTGGTGGAAATCCGTGTATAAGACCCTCCAAATGAAAAAGGTCAAGGGTTTAAATTTCCATTCTCCATTCCCAACTCAAAAAAAAAATTATTCTTTCGATCCGAGACCCATTTAAGTTGATTTTTTTTACGGCTAAAATATTTCAACCTTAATCGTTTTGGGTTTACTTTGCCAATTAATCCGAATGCTAAATCAAGCAAATCGCCCAATTGCTTTATAAATGACCTAAATTTTAATTTGGAATTAGAAAGGATTGGCCAAAATGGAGCAAAAAGACATGCAAATTCGCAAATTAATTGCATTCTTTTTTGACATACAATTTGAATGTTTTTTTTTCTAACCTAGCTACAATACATATTAAACAAATCTCATCCTAATATTTTTACATAGACTCGAACTCTTAACCTTTAAGATAATAGAAAAGGTGCTTGTCATTGCAACCCAATGCGGTAGACTACAATTTGAATGTTGAGTACTAGTATTGGTACTTTAATAAGGAAAATATGATCTAAATTCTATAATCCGGACAATTTCCTAACTTATTTCTTCAAATATCACTAAAAATATTGCAATTTCAACTTACTAATAATGTCTAATTAATTTAAAGGTTAACTTAGACGTTTCGAGTTGAATACCAGATCAGATTCTCTACTATATATTACAATGGCGTTGCATCTTCAAATGCAAACACAAATAAATATAAAATTTTCCTTTCTTCAATTAGAAGAGAAATGGAAGGATAGCAAAATCTTCCATTTATCAATAATTATTTTTTTTTTTTGGTACAAGAATAGGGTTAGCAGACTAAGCTAGAATAGATCTCAGGCGAGTTACTCCCATAAAATCGTAGTTGAGCCATGTCTTTACTTGATCAGGGGGATCGTCTAACTCCTGATAGCCATACGGAATAACCATCCCCATCGCGGCCAAACAATTCGCTGTAAAATTCGATTCTCTATAGATATGGTTAATTTGAATTTGTCATTTTCTTTGTCGGATCTCTTTGAGTCTTCGCAAAAGGTCTCTGTGCAATCTACCTTCATCTTGTCCCTCTAGTATTTGCACCACACTCTTATTATCCACCTCAACAATAACACGGCGAAAATCCCCTATCCAGGCCATCTCGAGTCCAAGTAATATTCCCCATAATTTAGCCGCCGTAATCGAGCACAGGCCTAAATTCATGGCAAATCCACCAAGCCACTCACCTTCGTTACCTCTCAACAAGCCGCCAGCACTAACTATTCCCGTGGTTCTGCAGAAGCTACCATCAGAGTTAATCTTGATCCAATCTGGCGATGGGGTTCCCAATGGATCATGAGGACCTCGCAGAAGTGGCCGAAACAGTTTACGTGGCCTTTTTTTTTCTTTTCCTCTTTGATCCCTTCAACATAACTCATGATCTAACTCATGATCTGCTAAACGTGTGTATCAATTATTAAATTTAATTACACGTTTCATTCATCAAATTTTCATTTGAGAAAGAAATACGATTTCGTAACAAGAATCTAAATTAGTTGAACACTCACAGGATCTCGTGTTACACAATGATTTTACACTGTATAGATTCTTGACATGTGTATTAATTAACGGTGATACATTAAGACAAAATCTTTCCTTATATATGAACGTGACAATCTCAATTAATTTGTACAGATGTCAACAATTCAAATAATGTAATACTACTATGACCGGACCAAGGCAATCGAGTTGAACCCAAGTGAATGGGTCGCAAAACAAAAATAGATGAAGGATGAAAGTCACAAGTTTCACAAACATCTAAATATACCTCCATATTCCCTGAAAAAAATAAAATATTTTATATGTCCACGTGATAAATTAAACCTCCTAAGCTAACTCATCATCGTCAAAGAAGGCTTTTTTTTAGCATTTTAAAAAAATTGGTATCTACATTTTCCATGACAGTCAAATAAATACAAACATCAACAGCATTTATCATGCCCCCAGAAACAAAATTATGGTCAGAGATGCATATAAGTTTGTCCTATAATAGTCCAAATTTTGTGAATAAAATTTGCAACTACCATTTTTCTTAATATTTGGATATGTAAATAGACGCCTATTACCTAAATAGTTGCTAATTGTTGACTAAAATCATAAATTGTGTGCCTCGACAATGAATGGACGATACCAATTTTGTCCCCACCAAACCAATATTAAAAGAGTAATTAATAAGTATAGTGTGAATTATTATTTTACATACCCAAAAATTTTTGTTAAACCGGTTAGATAATTTAAGCGAATTTAAATAGTCATTTCTACTAATTCAAATTCATACCCATCCTGAATCTTAAACCCAAACTCGTATTCGTTCTGAATCCTACATCCAAATTCACCTTAATAATTTAGGTGGTCTAACGGGAAACCTCCTCTTTTATATATACATTGAAACATACACACGGACACACAATAACATCACTTACCGTGGATAAGGAAAAAATGAGTTACCAGTGAAGGTAATAATGAAGTATTTAATCATGAAATAAATGAAGATCTTGATAATTCAAATAATGGAATCTTGATAATTTGTGGAACTCGATCGTATAAGAGATTATTCACTTAAACATATATAGTCCTTTAGATATTGTGAAAATATATACTTTAATAATATTACACTCTTCAGTAAAAAATTATATAAACGTAAGAAGCAAGCACATGCTATACATTGTGTCACAAATATAAAACAAAATATAATTTTTACTAAAGAGTATAATATTGTGACTACTCTTCAGTAAAAAATTATATAAACTTAAGGTTTCAGAATATTATATACTCTTCATTAAAAAATTAGATCTAAGGACTACAATGACTTTTACCACCATATTATATGATGTGCGCCACATTATGTTAAAAATTATTGGATTTTTTTATTTGGATTATCGAAGTTTTATATGTTAGCTCCTCATTCTTTTTTTACAATTAGAGAAAATGAAGAAGAGGATGGAGGTCAGTAGCAAAAATCAAAGAAGAAAAAGAAAAAAAATTGTAAAAGAAGCTATTGACATTTATCTAGAATTGAACGAAAGAAAAATAAATGAGTTGAAAAAGATAATATTATCGTCGGATTTAGATTCAATAAGATTTCAGTCCCCGTACCCCCTCCAACATAAAACTTCTAGGTTCGTCGAGCGTAGCTTATGTTACATAATTATGTGATCATTGATTTTCTAGAATCTAATATAAACATGGGACTCATTTGCAAATCCAAGTATAAAATAAAGTGCCAAAGAGGATTAAATAATTTCATATTTAATGATTCCCACTAGTGTGACTTCGATGGGTATAAAAGTCAAATAGTCCTATTTTATGTACTTATTTTCCTACTATTGGCCCCAATTGTCTACCTCTTGTCTCTTCAAATATGACCAAGCATTTACTGTGAGATTTAGGGTTTTTCAACTTTGCAGTTGGATTTTGACCACAAAATCCCACCTAGTAGTAGAATGACCTAATTTTTCAAAACGTCTTTAAATCAAATTATAAAGAGTACACATAGTAAAAAGATAAGTCAAATTTTTTTTAGTGCATGTACTCTTTTTACTTACTAATTTAAATTCGTATATCACACGATAAAAATATAATCTCTTACCGACCTAATATCGAGTAGATTCGATTTGATCTCAACATTCTCACAAGTACCCTCAATCTCTCTCCAAAACAACCAGATAGCCCTTTGTCAAGAATCAAAATATAACACAATCAAATTTAACATTTGAATGAATCAAAAAAGTTTACAATGCAGACAAATGAATGTGACAACAAACACACTCTTATCATCTTCTTGTGATCCCTATCTTTTTCTGCAAATACCACAAAATTTGAGGGGTGTATACTCTTGTCTGATCTACAGATTTTATGCACAATCTTGCAACATTCAGAAGGCCACTGAGCTCTCTGGGATCATAGTTATTTCCAAGATCAGGATCGATCATCTTCTGTATCGATCTTGAAAAACACGGTTCTTGAACCCATTGGACTAAATCAACACCACCCTTATCCGATGATTGACCGGTGATCAGCTCCAGGATCACCAATCCGAGTTGAAAGATAATGTGTCTGCATCCCTCATCTCCACATTCTGCTATACAATTATGTCAAGAAGCGATCGAAGATTTGAACGTGCGCATTAGGCTAGAGATTTTGTACCTTTTCGACAATGAGACGATGTGGGTTCCGTTGTAACATGATTTGAAGCTGTCCCAGATAGGCTAATGTCTGAGATCTGCAGCAAGATTTCAAGTAGTAGAATTTGTTAGTTTTGTAATGCACGCGTCTACAAGCGCATTGTTTATCAAAGAGTCTATGTATATATCATATGTCTACCTTTGGTATCAAGTTTTCATCCAACATTATGGTGCTTGAACTTATGGAGACGCGATAAACTGGTGGATCGCAGAAAAAATGCAGATATTCCTACATTTTGACAGCCATCTTATCAAGAATGACGGGTTCATAGCTACAAGTGTAAAGGTTGATTAAAAGTGGTGGGATTTTGAGAACTAACCACCGCAGCAGCTACAGCAATGGCTATTCTCAGCCTCGTTCGCCAATTCAAGGGAGTTTTCAATGGATCTGAACAGGGCAAAAAATCATGGGAAACAAAAGTGGAAGAAGATCAGAACTATTTAGAGAAAATTTACCAGACAGATGCTCCTTCAAGCTTCCTTGTTCCATGTTTTCGAACACTAAGAATCTGAAACAGCACAAGGCAATGTTAAAACACTCAAAAATCTTATTTACCTTCACAAATCTTGCCATCATTCCACTCAAAAATAAGATTTAAGCAGCAAGATCAAAACTCTCTCTCCCTCAGGCCTAAAACAAATTCCTACATATAATTATAGACCTTCACAATATAAAGCTCATTCCATAAAAAACTGAGATTTTAAGTAGCAACATCAATACTTCACTTCCTAAACTCTTAAACACACAAACAAATGTACATAAATATAAGACAAGACACAAGTATATCAAGAAGCATACTGAAAATGTGGAGCTAAGACAAAAGCAACAATGTAATGCAGATCAATACCGCCTAGGTCCAGTCGAAAATCCATAGAGAGACACAATGTGTCGGTGATGCAAACGGCCCAAGAGTCGAACTTCCTTTAGGAAGGCATCATCATCTTCATCCAATAGCTTGACTTCTCTCACTATCCCAACACGGCCATTATCAAACTTGGCCTTGTAAGAGGCAGCTGTAGACGAGTTACCGATTGCTCGCCTAAATCCATCCGTTGCCCTCTTTATTTCTTTGTAAGAATAGCGTTTCAGCAGAGCCGGCAAACCTTAAATCAATCAAGATTCAGATGAATTTAGTCACTGCTCAAATCATATTTTGCTAGGCATACACTTGAAGTCATGAAGCATTACTACAAAAACAAGGTAACCACTTATTATGCCGAATTTATAGCTCCCAAATTAGTCAACAGCAACAGCAAAAAAAGTCGTTACTTTTCTAGCCTTCTCAATTTTCAGCTTAACATATATAATCTTTTCAAGATGGAATATATATCAGCTCAAATTAACCGAATTCTAAATTTTCATTTTAGCCCCAAAACTAGAGAAATTGATACTGATTCAATCAGACAGACAGACTCTTCAAACAATCACCGACATCGATTTCTTCGAAGTAAAATGGTCGGGAAATCATGCATAGAAAGAAAACCCCGAAAATTACTGAAAGTAAAAGAAGAATTGGACTCACTGGGCTGGGATCGGAGGTGAAACAGAGCAAGAAGCAAAAGCCTGATCTTGCGAATTCTATTCTGGGTGCCCATATTTTTTTATTTTTTGAAAGTAATAATTTTGTAAATAATTAGAGAGGAGTGAGAGAGGTGGGGAGAATCATTAGTTCTTGTGACAGTGGATCATAGGATCCATCCAAAGGCTTGAGCTTTGAAAATGAAGATGTAATAAAATAAGAGATGGAACTTTCCACTTTGTCGCAAGCAGTCATCTTTTCCGTTTGTTCGGTTAAAAACAGCTGCAGCTGTGGGGGTAAAAGTGGAATGCTACACTCACGTCTCTAAATAAAGTTAAGAATTAAATAAAACATATATGGAAAAGTTGCATGCCAAAAACTTACAAGAATAAAAGTCTGTTTGGAATGTGGATCCTCTTGACACCATTTTATTACATCTTGTATTTTATAATTTTTTTTCAAAAAAATTTGACCTCTTATCCTTGGTTTAGTTATTTAATTCATTTATTAATGTTGTATATAATATTTTTAAATATGTAAAATAATTAATTTGTAATACTTAATAACTAACAAGAATTTTTAGTTGAGGCTCATCATTTAATAGGCACTTAAGTAAAAATTCAAATGTATTCTACAAAATCAAATAATTACCGATCGAACTAAATCCTTTACTCTCTAATGTTGCTCTATTTCCTACTCCACTATCAAATTATATATTAGTGATTGTTATTATGAAAACAAACATTTACGGAAAAAAAAAAAAAAGAATTTAAGAAAATTCATAAACCCTAATGCTTAGTTAATCAACTCTAATAATCAGATATTAATTAGAAACTGAAAAAAATTAAAATTAAATTGTTGAACTCTTAAGATAACCTAAATCTTAATAAATTAAAATTTCAAAAAAAATTACACAAAATTACAAAATTAGGAGATCTGTGTCTCTCTTGGGAGTTGAATTTCCCCTACCTATCTTTACAGTACAATACATAAACTCTCACACCAAACTTTCCAAATATTAATAATGGAAAATAAATTGATCATAGCTAGTATGCCAGAGGTATATTTTTATTTAGTTCAAAATCTTGATACTACAGAATGTGATAAAACTGTAAAAGGGCATGAACATGGAGGCTTGCTTAAAATTGCCATCTACTCAAAAGCTGTATGTCAACTACACTCCAAGAGATCAAGAGAGTTGAAAACATCATAGTCAATTGCTGCAAGAATTTCCTATCAGTTGTTTCTAGAGCAGATCTACAATCACCAGTTAGAAAGCTGTATGAGGGTGCACACTGCAGCCCTACCAAAAAGAATTTCAGCTCATAAATGCCTCAACTACCTGCTGTGTCTTCTTACAACAATGGGTCCTTTTCGACGCCCTTTTCTTCTGCTTCTTTCTCCTTCACACAGTCACGATCATCCAAAGCTTGTGCTGCAATCTCAGCCTTCCCATCTGGAGTTTCTTTCCCAGCATTGGTCGGGTCCTCAGTTTCATCATTCTTAGTATCAGCCACTCCTGGAGATGCCTCTTTAGATTCGTCAACCTTAGATTCTTCCAATTTCGCTTCTGGCAAGACGGTAGTTGAAGCATTCAAATTCTCAGTTATGGTGTCAACTGGGGCAGCAACTGAAGGTTCCTCAAATGCTGTCTCTGTGTCTGTTTTCTTCTCACCATCCTCGCTCTTTGATTTCCCTGGAGTAGCATCATCTAGGCCATCTTTTGCATCGATAGTAGAATCTTCTACAGTTTCTTTAGCTTCTTCAGCAGCAGTATCCTTCTCACTGGTGGCTGCCTCATCTGCACCAGCACGGGCACTGCTCTTCTCCCGTGCTTGCTTTGAGCTGGAACCTTTTTGCCTTTTCTTGGGGGATAAACCCGAAAGCGTGGCATCATCACCCTTTGATTTCACACTCAATCTTGCAGAACGCCTTGGACTGTCATCTGTATAGCATCATATAGTAAATTAGTAATCACCCACAACTCACGAGTAGCATAGTGCACTCAACATTAGGTATTTCCAATTCTTTGTTCACTGCAATTTAACGGCTTGCACTTCGCAGCATCAAGGATTCAAGGGGGGAGAGAGATTACCTGTACCCCAATAAAATTCTGAGGCAGGAGGTCCTCCAGGGTGAGACTTGAGGTATTGTTGTAATTGTGCCTTACTCATGACCTCCTCTCCAGTGGGAGATGTGAAAACAATGTCTTTCCTCTTAGGTGTATTGCCTTTCTTTGTAATAACCTGAAAATTTGACAAGCAACCATGAGAAGAACAGCACAAAATCAAAGTTCATAAGCATATGCGAAAATGATATTGAAATAATTAACAAGCCAAAACATCGAAAACACAACCTATCAAGCATCAAAGGAAGACCGTTATGCGTTAGAAAAATACTTTCAAATTATTAAATTTGCCAAGCCCCCGCTGAATCCTGTTTATATAGTACCTTAAACTAACATCATACACATATCCCTCTAATGATATAATAAACAGTGGAGCTCCACTGTGTAAAAGGGATGAGTCTCATGATCAGTTTCCCCTTCCCCAAACTCAAAACGAATTTTAAGATATATTCACAAGGTATATGGATATGGTACGTATTAAAGTGGCAGAATCTATCGATGGTTAATACCAAATAATATTATCCAGCTACATTATTCTAGTAAGTTCGAATACAATCTAAAATATTAAAAAGTCATACTAAAACACTAATTTCCCCCCTCAGGTAGCAGATTGCTCGAAGTTGCATAATGAAAATAAGTGTAAAATCAAAGTCTTAACAAATGCGGAGAAATGCCAGAAAGAAAGAAAGAAAGAACAGCTGCAAACAAAGAAAAATACGCAGAACAATATACCTAATTTACTAGTGGTCATAATAATAAGTTCTGAGAACAAAGCATTACATTCAAGAAATCGCAATACATTCTCCCAAAACCAACTCGAATCCACCGGATTGAAATTAATATTTTCATTCGATTAACGGAGAGCATGCTTCAACTATCGAAAGCAATCCATCATGAGTTCACATATTCGCACTTAATTTTGGAATCTTGACACGTCATTACGACTTAAAAGAGAAAAACTACACGCACTCCACCCATAAATCAACTCAACGTAGATTCAACCTCCCCCAAAAAGCAGTTTCTCCAACTAAACGTAAATTCAACGATATCAAACCGGTAATGCTCAACTACACAAATTCACACAATTGAAATGTTGCTACAAACCATGCAAAGGCATATAAACAAGCACAAATTCGGAAAATAAAGATAAAAAAAAAAGAGCTGAAATTAAGCAGAAGAGGAGCACCTTCTTGGTCCAGCCAGGGGGCGCTGGAAGTTCGACAGAAACGACGCCATCGTGCTGATTGTCTTCCTCACTCGCCATATCTCGTCGTCGTTTTGTGTTAAAATAATCGGAGAAAAGGGCAAAAAGGGAGTCGGAAAATTGCAGAGAAGGAATTTTTTAATTTCGACATTTGCAGAATTTATTGATTGGTGAGGTGAAGAGCGTGACAGGTGTGGGTCTGGACTTTACGGGAATCATTAACTGCCGTTAACTAACTCCTTTCACGTCCGCCTTTGTTTGGCGGCACGGTCTCTACTTGTATTCTTCTTTTTCAAGAATTTTTGGATTTTCTGGAAATTGTTTATGCTTATTTCCTTTTTTTTTTTAATTTAATTTTGTTTTATTACATTTTTTGGTTTCAGTTTTAAAACTGTTTGACTCACACCAATCATATAGTGAATTAAAATTATAAAATCAAAAAACAAGAGTCAATTTTGGAAGAATTGAAGTTGTTCAAATTGATCTCCCATTAGAATCGTTCAATTACTCATCCAAATAAATTATGTTCTTCATTCATAAATCATATGGACTGCTGCTGATCCAACTAGTCAAATTATACATACAGCATAGTCACTGTTGTTGGCAGTGAATACATCAAATATGATACCGAAAAAGTTCTACGAGAAAGCATGAATCTTTCCCTACCAAGAAAATTAATTCAATCGTTTAGTATAAAAAAAGGAAAAAAAAAAGAAAATAAATAACACCTGACATTCGTGGGTGTACATAACATTAGAGGTAGACAAAAACTTGCGTTAGACCGCCTAAATAATTTAAACGAATCTAGATAATTCATTTCCACCAACTCAAACTCATATCCGCTTTGGATCCTAAATCAAAACCCGTATTCCCCTTGGATTTTAAACTCAAACTCGCCTAAACAATTTAGGCGACCTAACCGGATACATCCTCTGTAAGTATTGTTAAATTTTTATATCCAATGTGTATATAAATTACAGAAAGGATGATCTATTCCATGCACAACCCTAATTCATCTTCTGCTCCACCTTTGAATATTCACCACACCACATGTCATATTAGATCACTGTAGAATTGTCCCTGTTAACGCCTGAAAAAGGATTTAAAAAAAAAAATTAGATGCTTTTAATTAACACAATAAGTTTGTAAATGAAAAAAAAAAAATCTGAAGTTGATCCCTTTCATCGGCAAGACGCAGAATCATCGTGGAAAGAAATTTGTTTACTGTGACTAGTTTATCGATTTATGATTTTATCGATACTATCGCGTGTAGTTTCAGGTATCATAATTGCAAATTCAGATTCAACATTAGAAAAAACAAAAAAATCTTTTGTCGAACAGGTGGCGTGCATGGTTATATATAATTCAATGGAGAATAAGAAATCTTTTTGATGGAAAAATCTTTTTGATCGAAAATTGACGCTGCAAATTTCTTTCCATGATGATTTCTCGAAGAAACTAGAAACTAATTCTATCCATTAAATGGACGAAATCTATCGCTGATAATGAATTGATATGCATATCCATGCATACAAAAGAGTTTACCTACGGAAAAATCCGTCGGTAAACTGAAAATTTTCGTCGGGAATAGGCTTACCGAAGGAAAACCGCCGTCGGTGTAGATATTGTCGCTAAACTCCATCAATGAAAAATATATGTCGGTAAATATTATCGACAGTAAAAGTCGCATCAATCCATCGCCCGTCATTTTCGATTATTATTATTTTTAATTTTTATTTTTTAACCTACGGTAATATTACCGTCGGTAATTCTAAACCACGAGTCTCCCGGTACTCCGTCGGTGTGCCATCGCTGTAGCCGCGCCCCGTCTTGTGTCCGCCGGTAGTTCGCGATTTTTTTGTGGTTAAGAGTCAATTTGGGAGACTTGGAGTTGTTCAAAAATTCATAGATCTCCCATTAGAATCATTCCATCGCTCTTCCAAATAAAAAATGTTACTTAATCATAAATTATTAGGACTGCTGCTCATCGATCGATCGAGCAAGTCAAACCAGATAAGGAGCAGGTTAAATTACTACTAGAGATCTTGAATCTTTCTCTACAAAGAAAATCAATTCAACAATTTAATTTGTTATACAGAACAAAAGAAAAGATTAAAAAGAAAAAAGTAAAGAAAGAACATTCGAGAAAATGCCTCTGAAATTCGTGGGTGTATTCATTCAATGTAATATCAACTAACTGCTAATTAAGAGAAGCAACTAATTAAACCCTTAACCGTCGTAGCAGACAATTAAAGTTAAGATAGTTGAAATTAGAATAGGCTTTTATTTGACTTTATCCATTTTTGATAAAAACTTGGAAGCAGCACTTCATATTCAGAATCTTGATTAATATTCAAAGTCGCACGATAGAAAGTATGAATCTAATTAAGAAAATGGATAATACTCAAATAAAAACTATATATAAGTTTTCATATTTTTCAGCAACACCGTGACATTATTTTCTTGAACTTGTAAAAGATTATTATCATTACGAAAATGGCAAACAATTTATTTAATAATCAATTAAATCTTGTGATAAGCAACATAAATTTTGGGCCAAATCAAAGACATAAAATTATAGCTTTCTTGCTTGGAGCTAATGGAGTGGTTACAAGCTATGACAACGAAGACATATTGGAGATGGAAGTTGAAGTGCGTTGAGTTACAAAAATGCTGATCATTATTCCATTTTTTTCCACAAAAGAAAAAACGATTGAGTCTAAATATGCAATCTTAACTAATAAAATAAAAATATAAGTTAACTTGGGTAAATTGAGGAAGTTAAATTGAACTTGGATGATAGCGCTAAAATATATAGAGTAAAAAAAGGTGCATTTCGACCCCTTGTTACAATTAAGGGAAATTAATTAGATATAATATTTTTTTATTAAGTACATGATTTATCTATATTGATTTGTACACTTGTCAATAATTCAAACAATGTAACATAATATGTAACACCATTGTATAACAGTAGATTCGAACCGGAAAAAGTAATCAGAAATTGTATCAATTCCTACAATAAACCTATTTACAATCAAGAAACTTAAATATTAGACATAATTTTATGAAAATCTAATAAGTCAAAAATAAATTTAATAACTAGTATTGTATTTGTATCACGGCTTCCAAAGTGATAAAAGAAAAACAAAAAAAATATTAATTACTAGTTAAGCATAAGAGGTCAACTCCACCATGCGCCACCCCAAATCGGAACAAGCACGGTGGGAAACGCGCGGAAATCCCGCGGTGTCGGCGGTCACGTGATTTCCCCGCCGTCGACGTTCTTATATACGTTGTACACTACATTATTTCCTCAATAAACTTTTATTTATTTTTGTCATTATTGGCATAAAATAATTTGAAAGTCAAACATGGCCCATAATTGAGACCTCCCACAGCCACGCAACTCACAAACACCGACGTACCGTTCATGCATTAATTCATCCACCCTTATTTTAAAAAGTCTTCTCTTTAAACCATGTTACGTTTCAGTGGTGGAGATTGGTCCATTCTTAAATAAGGTCAGACATTCGAATCTTGTCTTGTACATGCAGCAAAGTTAAATCTTGAGGTCAGTTATGCCACCCTTTAAGGTTGCAGTTGAGGCCAGTTATTCCACCCATTAAGGTGCTATCTGCAACGTAGTGAGG
>AYJT01082868.1:0-13742 GCA_001278415.1 Ocimum tenuiflorum | reverse complement strand
ATGTTCTCCGCCAGCACAAGCAGATTTGTTGGAAATTTTACCTCAATAGCAGCATCAGATGCTTCGAACGAATCATAGCTAATAAAACCAAAACCTCGTGAATTTCCAGTCTCCGGATCTCTCATTATCTGCAAATGACACCAGAATCAACACCCAGCAGCAAAACAAAATCCATATATACATTCTCACGAGAAATATTTGAAAAAGAAATGTCTCATTCATCATGAGGCAGTAAACATGGCAATAACAAAAACTAAACAAATAATAGTGGCAAGGAAACATCACCATGAATTCAGGCTACAAATAAAAGTGAAGTGATCAACTTAAAAGTTTGCAATTAACAAGAGAAGAAGCAGATGAATATCTATGAAACACGCAAAAGGTAAAATGACAGATTAAGAAGTTCCACATTATGGTCCTAATGCACACAAAAAGGAAAAATAAACTATTAATCGACAGTAAAGAAAGAAACAGCTTCAGAATCATTGGCATAACCTTCATTTGCAAGGAATTTCACATCATGACATACTGGACCCAAAAATCCTAAAATGATGGAAGAAGGCAAAGTATATATGAATAATCGTTAGGCTCAAATTAGTTTTCCCACCCCAAAAAAGGAAAATGATAAGAGAATGAAGAACCCAGGAAAAGAGAGATGATGATTGCCAAGGAAAAAATAATTAAAAAATGCTTTCATTTTTAGAAGAAAAACATAGAACTTATTTTTCAGTTAATGCTTCCTCTGAAGTTTCTTTGACTGGAAACCCATGTGCAAGAAGAGCAGTGAACAGGACAAATTCACCGCAGTCTATGCCCATCTCACCCCCAAGAAGAAGGCATACAAAGAAGTAAAATTGAGAGAGCGAGAGATAGAGAATAAGCAACAAAGTTCCAGAGAAAATAAAATAGAGCACTTGAATAGCAAATAATACCCTTTAGTCATATCATGTATATCACGTGTCCATAAAAGTTCAAAGATTCATAACAACTCTTTACACATTGATAATCACTCATCTTGTGCATATTCTAGCCTTCTAAAACAGTTTAATTGCATACAACTTAGGTAATTTTTCTCGTTACATTTAGCGCTTAATCAATTTTTCTCTACATTAATCCTCGTGTGATCAACAGTTTATTATTTGCCACTATATTACCAACCTTGTAGTTAGTTCTGTATCCATCACACATGTATTAGTGATGAACAAACAAAAAAATTTGACTCAAAGAGATGAGAGGTGAATAACCTTTGGATTTGCAACAATGACACCAAATGCACTGAAAGTGTCGTAAAGAAGTTTTTCATCAACATCCTGCAAGAAGTAGAAAGAGTAGCATCTTATAAGACAGTTCAACAGCTGAGCAGTAGAAATATCAAATAATTTATCAGAAATAAACATGCTTTATGATATAGGAAAGTTAAGAATAATACTTCCATCGAACATAAGAAAAATTGACTGAGAAAGTGAAGAAAATCCTTACAGGATCAAGGTTTCCGATAAAAAGGTTAGCTCCAACATCCACACTTTTCTTATCTTGTGATGCCTAAAGTCAAAACAATATGAGCACACACTCAGGCTTGTGGAAACCAAAACTTATTCTATGACAGCAACACATTGTGTCATAACTCATAACTTAATGAAATAGAGGAGAAATTCAGATTGCTAGCCATATTTGAATAGAAAATGTAGATACATGCAGCATACCTTATTTACTCGAATAGGTTTTCCAAACAGTTTGATCATATTTAGAACTTTGATTGCCTGCAAAAGGGAATAGTGATCAAAACTCTCGAATTTACACAAGGAAATGAAAGACTGTGGCATTGATGATATTGGAAGCAATAATAAACTTACATAGTCAGCATCTTCTTCGCTTCTGAACTCCACAAATCCATAGCCTTGATGAGCATTTGTAACTCTATCCTTGGGCACATACACATTGACTGGAACAAGCAAAACACAGAAAAATAAGGTAAAGGGTCCATGATTAAGTAACTCAACTGTGCTGTGTTATTTAGGTTCACAAAGCAAGTCCTATAAAAGAAACTGGTACATACCAACAGGACCTGCTTGCACAAAAAGCTCCCATAATAACTCTTCACCCGCCTGTGAGTCCACGTAAGAAAACTAGCTTTAGGTTTCAGATAAAAAGGGCAATAAAAACCATATGTTTGCGAATGTACTTGACCACAAACAGTAATCTCCTGTACCGTTATTTCCTATTCTCCTTTACTTCTCTTTTCTGTGCGGGGTTGGGAGAAGGGTGTTGCAATTGGACAGACTTAGAGAAAGTATTAAGCTCTCGGAATAAGCAAACTACACTAAATTTCCAATCTTATAGTTTGATAACTAAATACACTAAATACTCCATGAATTATATAGACATATGGTGATGGTGAGCAAATGAACTTTTAATTTTACTTGTTCCACTTACCCGCTAACCATTGAAACCCTAAATCAGGTCGTAATTAACTTGGTGCATAAACACAGCAAAATGAAATAAATAATTTGTCCTAACTTTGTAGTATTATGAAAAGAAATACGTTCCCAATATGCTAGAATATGCCCCAACATAAACTAATGTAGACATCAATGGGCTAAAACCCTATGCGAAAGTGAGTAGAAAAATGAATTATGAGACAAAGGGATTAAGAGCAGAGTACTTTAGATTCGAGATTGCCGACGTAGACGGTGGCGTCTTGGTTACGCTCGGCGGAGTGCTGTCCGAGAAGGTTGGCGCCGACGCCCGGCGCTATTCTGGTCGTCATCGGCACTGTCAGACGGCCCTCTACAGACTATGTGAAGCTTCGAGGGGTTTACGAATGTTTGTGCTATTTTTTAACACAGGCGTATTTATTGTTATATCTATTTTTCTCTCTTAAATTTTGTTCCTTTTCTTTTAGCAATAATTTTTTCCATCTTATTTTCATTAAATTGCGATATGGTATTTCTTGATTTTTCTTTTTTTAAAAAAGGTGAAACGCGAGTACCTTCTAGACATCACCCATCCTTTTTTTTTATGATTTTGTAGGCAGTATCTCTACATTCACATGAAGTTGTGGACCCATACGGACTTTGCGCGGGACCCACACTCGCATGAAGTTGTGGGCCACACGGACACCACGTTTTCAGTGTTGTGGGCATGGTATATAAAATTTCCCAGCATCGAAATTTGAAGAATCGACATTAAAATAATATATAAAGTAGACAAGAAAAAATGAATACACGATGCATATCAATAATGTTAAACCATCCACTTTAACGACCAAATGATGGTCATGTGAAGTGGACCAATAAATTCTAAAAGAAATAAAAAATGGGAAATCACCGTGACCAAGGGTTGTGGTGGTTTGCTGAATGTTGTCGTCTCCGCATGTCCAAGACACATGATATCCATTTATTGGGTGTATAATTTTTTTAATATTGTTAAAATTTATACATTTTAAATATTAAAAATACCAAAATCTACAAAAAGGAAAACTCTATAAATAGAATACTATATTCGTATAGTTTCACACAATATTGAATTATCTCTTTCTCACTTTTCTTAATTTCTTAAAATTTCATTGTTTCATTATCATGGACCACAACAAACAAAATTATCCAGATTTTTGTTAAAACTCATGGTGGTCTCGTACTCTATTTCTCTAACTTATCTAAAATCTGAATCTTATTTTCGTCCTTATAACATTCCATAGTCATAAAATCTTCAAAATTCTAAATATTTTCAATGCTATCAATATTATCATGACTCTCAATTTACTTCAAATCTTAATCAAACTCCTATATCTCAACAGGTTCCATCACAAGTCATCTCTCATAATTTGTTTTGAGATACACAAAATCCACATAGAATTCAAAAGGAAACAAAAAGGTGACTTGGTGTGTAAAAGAAGGTATAACTCTCGTGTCATTTTAGATCTTCGTTAGTGAATATAATATACGTATAAATCAGAAAAGGTCGGTGATGTGGGTAGATGTTCGTCAATTGTACCATGAAACTCAAGCAGTAAATCCAAATAAACTCAACCCAAGAAACATCAAGTCACTAAGATGTCGCTTCAAGTGAGTCAATGAAAATGCAAACAATTTGACTGCTGCTTACAATGAAGTAGCTAAAAGGAGAAGAAGTTGAATAAACTAAAAAGATGTTAAAATTGAAGTTCATGCGATTTGTGAAGCTGGTGGAAGTAAATTTCAAGTTTTAGTGGTATTCAACGATGTTATGAGCAAACATTTGAAGTGGGGCTTAACGTATATCCATGGTTGAACGTGATCTCGCCCCGAAAATAAACAGGGAACGAAGAAGAAAGTTGTTCGAGTATAAAAAAATCAAGAACTTCTGAAGATGTGAACAATGATAATAACATTGATAATCCCGAAACTTCAACTATTCATACGTCAACTATTTCCTGTCTTGCATGGAGGGAGAAGTCGAAAATGAAAGGGAAATGTAAGACCACACAATTTAAACCATAAATTGCAGCGAAAATTCGTACATTGAGGCTCTCAAAGATGCTGAGTCTACTGACCGCCAACTAATTGTTGAAAAACTTGAACTGAAGTGCCAAAAAATGCAAATGGATTTCATAAAGATGGACGAAAGAAAACTGAATACATTGTTGACCAAAAAACATTTATCTTGAGAGGATGAAGAGATGAAATGCCGATTAATTGCTATTATGTACGAACAAAATTAAACTAGTGTAATTTCCTTTATGTAATTTAGATAATATATTTTTAATTTTATCAATATAAGTTATGTAATTTTAATTGTGTTATTGCCCTATGGTAATTTTAATTTTTGAAAGTTATGTATTATTTGAATGCTTGTGTTCGCACTTCCTAATTATTAATGCTAGTATTCAAACTTCACAAAGTTAATAACATTTATCTGTAATAGTAATATTCGTAAGCGTTCACAACTTTAAATAAAAATAAATATTCTATTAAATAATTGATCGGTTAGATTGTCTCTATAAAATTTAGGAGAGATATGAATTGGAGTTTAGAATCCTATGAATTTGCACCAGTGAAAATGAACTACTTAAATCTATTCTAAATCAAGTTTTTGCCTAAACCTTTTGCCGGATATGATCCATCGGTAATCTTACAACGAAGGAGCCAAATAGACAGAGTTATTATGCACGAAATACTTGAGAAGGAAAAGAAATGCAGCAAAATTCGTTTCATCATTCCTTCCCTTCTCCCACTTTCTTACCTAAAAAGGAGAATGCAAGTATGCAATCCATTTTTCTAATATAATTTTATTTCAATTATTTTTGGTACAAATTTTATTTTAATTTTTGAATTACAAAGAAGGGGTCGCGGTTAGGGTTTTGAGAGGGTATTTCATTTCCACCGCCGTTACCATCAGATTGCTTAACTGATCGTGTTGCCATTTTCTTCCCTTCCATCTGTTCTTCTTCAGAGCGTGCAGCATATAAAGTTCCGATAAGGTTCGGCCTTGTCTTTCGTCATGTAATTTTATGCCCGTGAAGCCCGAAATTTAGATTATATTATTAATATCTGGTATATGTTCTTTTGCTGCTGTACGGTTTAGCGAACTTCCTACATGTAAGCATGCAGTTCAATATTAAATCGCGGATTACTTTCGGATTGTACCTTTATTGTGAAATTTGATGAGTTTGTTAACCTTTTGGTGTATGTATCTGGTACCAGATATGTTTGGATTGCTAAGATAAGATAGCGGGAAGAAAACAAGGATGGTATTGTCAAACAAAAAGCTAAAGAAGGAGCTACGAGCTGCTAAAGCTGCACTAATCACAGCTTCGGGAGCTGAGAGCAACTTCGCTGACCCAAAAAATGAAAAATCTCAGGATTTTGATTCAAAAGCCTCGGATACCTTGAGGACTATCCTCAATTTGGAGGCGCAAAGGTCTAGATTATCTAAAAGAGCAAAACCTAAAAGAGCAAAACAAAGGTCGAGGGTACCGACTAAGAATGCAGACATTATTGAATCTGGAGACGTAAGTGGAGATGTGAAACTAAAGCTACAAGATGGGCTGAATTCAGATACGATGCAGGAGAAGGATAAGAAAAGAAAGAGAAATGAAAGTGAGTCATCAGAGAAAGCGAAGAAGAAGAGGAAGAAGAGGACGCAAAAGTGGTGGTTGGCAAAGAAGAAAAAGAACGACAAGAACAAAAACGAGGAGGTGGAAAATAGGTTAGTCAAGGAGGAAGGAGTTAATCAGAATGAGAGTGAATACACTGAACAACAATTGGTGGCAAAGGCTGATGAGAGCATTCGCAGTGATACGTATGTCATTCACGACCTTTTATTCTACTTGAAGGTTTATATTTATCATAGATTTGCTTGTAAATATTCATTGTTTAATACCTGCAATTTCTTAATTGGACAATTTCATGCAGGCTGTGCATTAACTAATTATGTTACTCATTGAGCAGTCCATCTTTGCTTCATGGCTATTTTATTTAATGGATTAAATATGTGTTGAGGTATTTGGTTCTCTTTTTGAGTCTTATTTGCTTAGGACTGTTAAATTCCATAATAAATGTAAATGACTGTTAAATTCCATAATAAATGCAAATCCATACTCAGTTAACTCAAGTTCTTGTGCTTGGTGCTAACAACCTTCCCGTGAGGGGAGAAGTTCAGCTTATCTATGCTTCAAAATGCTACATGACCAACCTGGATATAGTTATTCTTCGTCATTTGCCTTTCCTAGCTCCAGCCTGCTGTATCTAGTTGACAACTATCATAATAATTCTCATCAAAGTTTATAGAGGGATAAGTGCACATGTTTTTTTTTTCGCTTCATTACTTTCTCTTGGTGGCTGTAGGGGTTATATTGTGGAAGTTTGGAACAAAGTTATTTACATTTTGATATTAGTCAATTGCACATCATGTCGACAAGTTGACATATCACCGCATCTTGCTGTGTCCTGCAGGAAAAATGCACAGATATGTCAAAAGGTATACGTTGGAGGCATTCCATACTACTCCACCGAGGATGATATAAGGAGTTACTTTGAAGGTTGTGGAACCATTACATCTATTGATTGTATGACATTTCCAGACACTGGAAAGTTCAGAGGAATCGCAATGATCACTTTCAAGGTAGATCTTTTACCAGCAGGAAAAATATGGAGATATCTCAAAAATTATTTTCCGTACTAAGTGATGATAGCGTTATTTTGAAAGTTCTGGCATAAATACTTCTGTTGCGTGTTTGAATATATGATCAATTCACCAAGCTTTAATCTTCTTAATAGAATAGATATAACAGATAAAAGAAATGCCATTAATTTATCATTTTACGTTATTCTTATGTTACTGCTTGCTCCAACTATGTTCATGTATCGTGTTTTTCTAAAATTAAAGAGAACATGTTGAGGAGCTTATAATCTCTGAAATATGTTAAAGTTGTTCTATAGACCTTATACGCTTACTGGAAACCCTGTTATCCCCATAGTCATACATGTTGGTAGCTGGGACCATACAATCCGTATGCAAGATATCTTTCAGCCATCCTCATATATAGATGATGGGTCCTTCTGTTTGTGATTAGCATGCTCTTAGGGCTGTTACCTGGAAACCCATTGCTCAGAAGTAAAAGCAGATATTCACTGAAGAAAATCAATAACAAAACCGTGAACTCATTTTTAGGAAGTTATCATATCATGTCTTGGAAGCTGAAGGAAAAGTATTTAATTAGTACGATGAGCAAGTAAACAGATACTCTCACTATAAATAGTTGCCGAAGGTCGGGCAGCCCTGAACACAGATAATTGTTTCCATCAAGTGTTTGTACCTGTTAAAAAAAATAATGATGTAATAACTTTATGTTTTTCTTTCATTATAATTTTTTGAGGATCAATTATGAAGGCATAATCATATTTGACTTTTAAATATGTTGAGAAGGATTTTGTAACTCGTCTTATGTCATATTGTTTGAGATACGTCCCTCGATGTTCTCTGGTGGTATGTTACACTTATTTGTGTAAGTTATTTTCTTGGAACATTTAGAATTTCAGAATTCTACTCAAAGTATACTAGTTTTGAGAAGTTGAACAATTGCCACATATATACTCGATCAGAAGTATCCCTAAAATATAGTGGGCAGGATTCAAAATTACTCTTGTGAGCTGTCAAATATATTGTTGGTCTTGCACAAAACATGGGATGGAGATGATGTTTACATTAATGTATTTCTGATTCTCTCTCTCACAACTCTCAAAGTGTTCAATCATTGCATTTTTTGCCTTGCAAGTATAACCATCGCTATATGTGTAACACCCTTTGCTGATAATCTGATACCCATGATTTAGCCGCATAGCTATGACCCTATATTTTTCAACGTTTAGTTACCACATCAAGTTGATGGAGAGGAATTCTAAAGCTACTTTTGTTCTTTTTCTCGTAGACTGAAGCAGCAGCTAAAAGGGCATTAGCACTTGATGGTTCAGACATGTAAGCTTCTACCATTTATTGTATCAGTTCAGGGTCCTGTTCACTTTGTATTGATTAGAATTTCTACACTTTTTCCAGGGGCGGTCTCTTCCTGAAAATCCAGCCTTTCAAATCAGCTAGAGTAAATAAATCGCCCAATTTTTCACCTTCTGTCCTGGAGGGTTACAATAGGATATATGTTGGTAACCTGTCATGGGATATAACTGAGAATGATTTGAGGAAATTATTTGCTGATTGTGAGATTAAATCTATTCGGTTTGGTGAGGACAAAGAGACAGGTGAGTTCAAGGGATATGCCCATGTGGATTTAGCTGATGGCCTTTCTGTGAAAAAGGCATTGAAATTCGATCAAACAGTAGTCTGTGGGAGGCCTGTCAGAATAACCTGTGCTATACTCAAGAATGCTACTGCTTCTCAGGTGAAGCCCATACCAATAGATAACCAAGTCGACAATGGCAAGGAGGTAACTGCTGCTAATTTGAAGGCCACACCAGAGGATTATCAATTTGACAATAGTCATGTTACTGAAGAAGTCAAAGAGCAAGTTGATAGTGGTGATGCCAGCGCTGCAGTTGAAAATCAAGTTAGTAGCAGCGGGGCAAATGCTCTTAGTTCAAAGATACGAAGACGAACATGTTATCAATGTGGAGAACGAGGCCATCTTTCATCAGCTTGCCCAGTAAACAGTATTGCTTCTAAAACAGAACCCATGCAAATTGATAATCAAGTCAACAGTAACAAGGAGGTAACTGCTGCCCATTTAAAGGCCACACCAGAAGATAATCAACTTGACAGAGCAAAGGTTTGTGCAGAAGTTAAACACCAAGTTGAGGATGTTGGTGTTAATGCTCAACTTGGTAGCAGTGGGTCAAATGCTCTCAGTTCAAAGATACGAAGACGAACATGTTATGAATGTGGAGAACGAGGCCATCTTTCATCATCTTGCCCGAAGAATACCACTGCTTCTAAACCGAACACCATGCAGAAAGATAATCTAAAGGCTGCACCAGAAGATAATCTAGCTGGCAGTGATAATGTTAGTGAAGCAGTCGAAAAACAAGTTACTAACAGTGGGGCAAATGGTCTGAGTTCAAAGATACGGAGGCGAACGTGTTATGAATGTGGAGAACGAGGCCATCTATCATCATCTTGCCCGAAGAAAGCTGCTGCTGATCCTACAACTCCAGGTATTGGCTGCTCCTGAATTTATACATTTTTGCAATGAGAGGGGAAAGCTTGTGCTTCTTTCAATTTTGATCCATATTTAGCTGCGAACTAGAGAATTTCTGTGTTGGGATTAAATCCCATGTTTTAAGTTGCACTTCACCGCAATGCAAAATGTTTTGAATTGACGCAGCATTTTATCACAAGAAACGTGCCATTAAATTTGATACTTGTTGCCTCCATTTTAATTCAATTTGTCTAATTTCGTAGACATGACGTATTTTTCTTGATGGGTCACCTCACCGACTTTCAAGACGATGTTAATATTAAGGACACCTATATGAATTATGATACTCGGAATGCGTGAATGATACGTCTCATTTTCAGGAATGACGATTATTTGATTGATACAAATATACAAGTATGAATTTGGGTCAATCACGTGACACAAGTTTTACTCCATCATCAACGGATCTAGATTTTCCCCAGAGATAAAAGAAAACATCGTCATTAATCAGGAGTATAAACGAATCAATGACCAAGCTGGAGTTGAAAATTTGAAGCTCAAACTTGAATTTCATATTTAGCTAGTAATCGATTGAGTTCGATTACTGTATTTTATTATTACTTCTATTAAAAATTTAAGTTTCTTTTTAAAAGTAATGGACTTAGGGGCGAAGTATGAATAATATCAAGATCAATAAAGTTTTCAAGACTAGCTGGAATTCGAAACTAGACTCAAGCTCGACCTGAGTTTGAGTTCAAGTTCAACAAGGCTCGCGAGTTTAGCAAAGTCAAACATTCTATAATTCAAGTTATAGACCTATTTGAGTAGTACGAACTCAAGTATAATTTGACATTCACTGATTCAATATCAATTTTTTTTTTCGAACTAGCTTGGTAAATTACACTCCCAACTTTAGTGCAACTCTTTCGTATAAAAGGGAAGTTTTTTGCCCAAAAAAAGAAAATACAATAAATAAATGTATTAGAGTTAGACTTGTCTTACAAACCTGTAACATTATACAACAAAATCACGCTAAAATTATACGGAAAAGTGGAAGTGAATTATAATGGAAAAATTTAATTTTAGATATAAATGAATTATAGAGTAGACATGACTGTGTACGGTGTACCAATTTAAACGATTAGGGCCCTTTTAACCAACCCACTCATCATATTGGCAGCCTTTCCCGTCTCGTCACCGACAATTTATTTGCTCAAATTTTACTATTTTTAGGATTAAATAAAATAACCTCTACAAGAAGCAAAATTCTTGCCAAGTCCCCATAATATATTTTAAGTAAAGTAGCAGTTATTCTCAACTATACCAAATAAACCTTCCCCCAACCCAAAAAAAATACAAAGACGGGGGTGTTAGATTGTAGATCTTTATGTGACAAACAAAAATAAATTTCTGCTTTTCGTATGATCAAATTTATGATTAAGATTTAATTCCATCCACCTGACTCTATCTTTAATCATAACCACAATATTATGCCTTCTACTCACATAAAATATGCTTATATTCACACAATCACGCATAATAATTAATTATTATGTTTGAACTTTAACTACATGCATCGTCAAATTCTTACTTCCTATAAATACGAAATTATGTATTATATGTAGATAAATAAATTATTGTAAATGATATTTTTAACTTATATTCATCACAGATGAAGTTTAAATTTCAGAAAATGATGTTTTGAAATTTATTTCACATAATAAGATGTGTGAAAGTCCAAGTAGTCTCTCATGTGCATGCTAAAATAAATAAATCCTGAAATGGAAAAATTGGATGCTTGAGAAAGTTAAAATTGGATTATGAAGACCAAAAAGGCGATAACGAAGACTTTTGTACACGCAGAAACTGGCGCTAACACACCACCCAAATTTCTCTTTCTACTTCTCTCAGCCGCCGCCGACTCGAGTTGCCGTCGTCCTTAGCGGCGGTTGAAGCTAAATCAAACTTTCATATTCTGAACATTGATAATTTTCTGGTTGATTTCATAGTATCAATAGTTTTGGTCAAAACTCGTTTTTCTCCAAGACTCGTTTCAGTAGAGATATAATTCTCTCAAATTTCTTACCCATCTCCATCTCAAGCTCGCCGGGGATTATTTTTGACCTGAATTTTGCGGAGTTTGTGTGTCGATACTCTTTTTCTAAGCTCGATAAACGCATAGGGTACTCTTAGAGGGCTCAAATTTCTTCAGCACTAATGCCCTTGAATACTAATCCTACTTCTGAAATCTCAGCAAACAGAAAAAATTGCTGAATCATCGGAGAAAATCTTAGCACAATGAATAATTCCCCGGCTTCCGGCGACTCTTCTTCTGGCAATCAAACAACCCCTCCAAAACCAACCGCCAAGAAGAAACGAAATCTCCCCGGAATGCCTGGTAAGCTGAATACGAAAATTTCGAAGAATTGATTATATTTATTCAAAAAACCACGTGTTGAATGGTGAGTGATTGGATCAGATCCTGACGCTGAGGTGATCGCTTTATCGCCGAAGACTTTGATGGCCACAAACAGATTTGTCTGCGAAATCTGCAACAAAGGTTTTCAGAGGGATCAGAATCTGCAGCTGCATCGGAGGGGTCACAATCTGCCATGGAAGCTCCGTCAAAGGTCGAGCAATGATGTGAAGAAGCGCGTGTATGTTTGCCCTGAGCCAAGCTGCGTCCACCACGAGCCGTCGCGAGCGTTGGGCGATCTGACCGGAATCAAGAAGCATTTCTGCAGGAAGCATGGGGAGAAGAAGTGGAAATGCGATAAATGCTCCAAGAAATACGCCGTTCAATCCGACTGGAAGGCGCATTCCAAGGTTTGTGGAACCAGAGAGTACAAATGCCAATGTGAAGCCGTCTTTTCGAGGTGGGAGATAATTCATTTTTTTTTCCAAAACTCCTTCTGTTCGTTGATGTTGAATGAAATGCTAGTTTCATTTGAATGCAGGAGGGATAGTTACATTACACATAGGGCATTTTGTGATGTATTAGCTGATGAAACTGCTAAAGCTCCGGCGCCCGAGGGGCAGAATCTTGAAGCTAGGGTATCATCGCCGGCGGCGGCGGCACAAGCCCCTCTACCTGAAGGGTCTTGTTCAGCTGCTGTTGCATCCAACATAGTACATGCTCATGATGATGATAATCATGGTATTTTCATAGAACTTGGTTGTTTTAGTTGTCCTTGTTGGTACAAAAAGAAGTTACATTTGCTGTCTTCTGTCTTTGATCTTGGAGTTGCCTTTTGTCTGTTACTGGTTTTATGTTGTTATCTTCATATCTGTTAGACTGTTTTCATGAAATATATATTTAAACAAGTTAAATGCATAAAAACACAATGTTTGATTTGGAAGCATTCTCTATCTAAAGTTTGATAAGGACAGAACAAGTGAGATAAAAAATTAGTCTTTATGCATTAGTAACCCTCTTCTTTCAATACAGATCTTTAGTGGGAAATAAATATTATAGATTCTTCTTTTTCATTGTCCTTCTAGTAAAGTATCTTCTGTTTGTTTTTCTTGGAATTTCTCAGTCCCCGAATCACTGGACAGCGCTGAAGCCAATCCCACTCGCAGTCGGGTTTTGGAAGAGATGCGTAATGCCACAAACTTGGCAGCAAGCTGCAGTGGAAGCTCGAGCAGTGACGCCTTCGCCAGCCTGTTTGCTTCATCCACTACATCTTCATCAAGCTTGCAGTCTCAGATGACTGGATTCACCAACTTATTTCGAGCTATTGCTCGTCCCAATGTCGAGCCATCATCTTCTTCAGAACCCGTGGCTCTCTGCCTCACAGTGAATCAAGGTTCGTCGATTTTCGGGAAAGCTGGGCAAGAACGCAGGCAGTATCCTCCACCACCGCAGCCCGCTCTCTCAGCCACAGCATTGCTGCAGAAGGCTGCTCAGATGGGAGCTGCGTCAAATGCATCACTGCTGAGGGGTCTTGGGCTTGTTTCGTCTTCCTCATCACCTAATGTTGCCGAGGAGTGGAATCTTCAGCAGAAAATTGAGCCTGATAATGGGTCTGGTTTGAAGGAACTGATGTTGGGAATGGGAGCTCCATCTGTTTTGGGTCCTAAGCAGACTACTCTCGACCTTCTCGGGCTGGGAATG
>AYJT01082844.1:0-17423 GCA_001278415.1 Ocimum tenuiflorum | reverse complement strand
TGCAAGAAGCTAACTTCAACGTCACCCTCTCCTTACCTCCATTGGGACTCTTTCCATTCAACGAGGATGTAAGTTTACCCCTCCGCACATATACTATAATCTCCTTTTCACTTCCAACCTTGGGACAGTCATTAGAAAAAAAATTTCAATGATAAACTTCTAAGATAAGTAAAAAGGGTACAAATCAAACATAATTTCAAATTCACCTTGGTGCTTTGTGCCTCTTCGCTTCTCTTCCTCCTCTTATTACAAACAATAAGTCCATTTTGTATTGTAATATTACTCTTCAGATCTCCAGGAGGGATAGATGATATCCCATACTTCTTTGATAAGTTATCATGTAAAACCCAAGGGAGACTTCGGTAAGTTGAATCTTTGATAAAAGACTTGAGAGCCCGTTTACTAAATGGTGGATTCTTTAGTGTCAATTCATCACCATTTAGAAATGCAGTTCCTTTCGATTCATGTTCATCACCCAGCCATTCAATTTCATATTGTTTTCTGTCAGCAACCTCAATAACTTCTACTATTTTGCATGGATGTAAACGACCATCTTTTCTTCCATATAATTCATCGCCCTCAGTGAGGGGACCTTGAAACTTAGAAGCTATTAAACTGATCAGATCCTTTAAATTCAGCATGCCTGCCGAGGAAAAAGAAAAACATATAACAAGGATATCAAACCCCAGATCAAGGGGAATGTAAAGAAGCAAGTAATTTCAAAGAATGTCTTATAAGATTCAAGGAACTCAGAAAACAGATTACAAATTATCAGCCTGAGTAATACAGATACATTTCCAGAAACAAATACCTATCGTGCAAGAAATCATGCAAGCATCATAGGTACACCAGGATAAATAAATATGATATATTTCTAACATAAACAAAGAATAGCCGAAAAAAATCTATCATTGTGGATTGATGCCTATTCATCTGTATAAATAACAAAACCCAGCACACAATAAAGAGAAGCTACTTTTCCTCCCCTCCATAAGACAAAGCAACACATGGAATTTCAATTACATACCATTATTCATATAACCAGCAACTAGCAGTGCAATTAACAGTATTATAACCCCCCAAAAAATGTTGTTAGAATCAAGAATCGTCAATTTCACAAGCTCTGAATAAATGTTCCCTGTTTATTCATAATCTCCTTTACAGCTAATACGTGTCTTCCTTGTTTTGCCAAAAAGTTGCTTAATATCCAGTACTTTCCAAAGAAAAGAAACAACTGCTTAACTTCCATTTGTATATTTAGAAAATGCTTATAAATCAAAAGCTATGAACAGGAGTCATATAAAGATGAATCTTCACACCTCTTTGAATAATAAGAAGTTAAAATATGGTTCTGTTACACAGAACAGTTTCTGTCTTAGACCCCAGATTTCACATTACAATGTAAACAGCCTTCGAAAAAATTTAGTGACTCCTTAACTCTTTCCCCTCAAAAAATTATATGATTAGACCAGCACACATGGTCCTGCCTTCATTCACAGCATTGCTGATGTGTGAGTGGGAAAAAGAAGGCTGAAGAAACAAGAAACTACTAATTTGATGTTTTCAAGTCTTTCAAGGCTTCAGCAACAAATTTGGTTTTATTCAAAGAATGTGTTTTTGAGCGCAAGTGCAAAGTGCTGGTCACTAATTAAACTTGCGCAACTCTAGCATACATCTGGTATGTACTAAGAAAGAGATTTGAAGAGAAAAAGACTGTTATGGTAGCGTACAAGGTCGCAACCACAAGCATGCTAATACCCAGTAAGGTCTCAAAAACAGGAAGAAATGGGAAAGTGATGTAATCATAACACAGGAAGATATTATATCGGCAGCATTTGATTCTTTTGTTGTCTACTTTGTTGTTGGTTATTAGCTGGATTTTTACAAGTGGCAAGATATACTCTTTTGATCATGTTTCAGACACCAATCTAGAACTGATTACGGAGAACTGATCCATTGGCATTATGATTGGTTAACCTACCAGTTATACACAACCTATCATAGAAATCTAAAAATATATACCAAAAAAGGAAATCGATGGCAATTTAATAGTGTCTCATTTCCGGATATTGTAAAGCAAGGCAATGCCGTCAAATACTAAAGTCCTTTTGCCACGTGTTAGAAACCGTCCATTTAACAGCTGGAATTGCATTATTTAGATAAAAAGCAGCAATATAGCTAACTAAGTTCAAGATGCTTAATTCTTATGATGGAAAATATGTCATTATATGACTAAACAAAAACGGTAATGGACTTACTAAATTGAACTTCTTTAAGAATAGGAACAACATATTGGGCAGGAATACTTTTCCTTCTTTTGAAAGCGGTTTCTTCCGATACCAATGCTTCTTCATAGGTCAAATTGTCCTTGCCCGTAGCTTTGCATGTCCAGACTCTTTTGCGATATAAGGTGATTCTCTTCAAATATTCACTGCAGCATTTGAGATCCAGGTATCATAAATGTAGTAACAATAAGTGAACTTCTATGATCAATTGCTCTTGAATGGAGACAAAACTTACTTATAACTCCTGAAGATTTCCTTCGTGAACCGGATTTGAAAAACAAGCTCTTCAGAGTTTAAATCCTCAGGCTTCTCAATTGGAAAAAATGGCTTTCTTTTCAAAAGAGGCATGTTTGGTTTCTAAATTTCTCAAATTTCAACGACATAACCTTTAAAACAAGAAGAAAAACATAGATCAACAACGCAAAATAGAGAGCTGCGATTTACTATGCAGAAAATCAAGAAAAATGAGCAAATCACGAGAACAGCGAGAACCCACTTAATTATCGCAAGAAAGGGTTTTGAAGGCAGAATAAAAGAGGAAGACCTCCGAAGGAACATGCCGAAAACATCGGGAACAGAGACCAGTTCGAGAATCAACGAATAGAGGATATAAAAGAAAGGTAGATTAAAAATCAAAATAAAATCGAATTCAGACTGACGGGGAACACCATTTAACGAAACAAAAATAACACAAAAACAATGAAGCAAAAATACACATCTGCATGCATTGAAGCTGCGGCAACGAGTCAACGGCTGTTCTACAGGAAAATGCAACACAGAAACACAGTAGGAAAGAGGGCACACAATTACCACACACACAGTTCGAATTAACGGAAAATAAATTGTACATTGACATAAGTCCACATGCAATCGAATAATTTCCCGCCAGGAGTTGATTTTACGAAGAAACAAGTGCAGAATCGTACCGAGAAGAAGAAATCGATAGGATTGAGGGGTGGATTGATAGGGTTTTGATGGCAATGTGTGCCTATATGGAGAGAAAGGGGAGAGAGGCGGTGGTGGTACGTTTCTCGCCAGTGTTGTTGCTCTCTCATGGAGTCACCTCCATCTAACAAATGCCTATTTATAGTGAGTTGAATCTCTCGTTTTATTTTATTATTATTTCAATATTTTGCACATGAATCTTTAATATGAATAATTGTGTCTTTGTATTATGTATTTCAGGTATTATGGTTAGACGTTTAATAAGCGGAGTGATAGTATTTGCTTTTGTTGAGGCTTGTTGTATCGGTCTCGATCCTCTGTTCTATAATGATGATATATATTGTGTTATATTGTTTCGATTATTGACACATGTACAAGTCAATGAATGTTAGGAATTAAAATTTTTTATGATGTCAGAAATCATGTCAGTAGTTTAGAACTGATTTTAGCATGTAATATGTATAAATCTAATAGCATAGGTTCGCGGAGAGCTAAAGTTGGAAAGATCAAGACTTAGAATATTTCTAAAGAATTGTTCTACTATGATAATTGATCCAGCTATGTCATCCCAGTTGTGAGTCGCACAGCCGTAGTTAGTCAGCTGTAAAAGGAACCCAGCTGCCAGTTCTGAACTGGCAGCTGACTTAAAAACAGTTTGACTCCAAAGCTGACTCTCAAAAAGTTTTGAGAGCTGACATCCGAAGAATCTCTCTTTAACTAGTCAGAAGTCAAAACCAGTTGTCTTTTGGACAACTAAGACAAAAAAGAAGAATAATCAGAGCTGACATTGGGAATGTTCCTGAACAAGTACTCTGACAGTAGGTAATATCCAGCAGTCAATAGCCGATAGTTGATGGACTGATGGATAAAGCACTGAAAAAACCTGTTGTAAGTACAACAACGGCTCTATTCTTCTGACGAGGGATTCAACTATCCAACAAGTTTTTCACCTACCTCCCAACGATACTATTCAAATCGATCAAGTATAAATAGAAGAGAATAACAAAGAGTGAAGACTACTGATTCTTCATCTGCTAAAAGCCTATCTTATTCTTCATCTTCAAGCACTCAAGCTTTCCGAGTTATCTAACTCGAGACCCACCGGAAGTCCGAAAGTTGTTTTACAGTCAAGGACTTCGATACCGTTCTCAGATTCTTATCTGAGAACATCATACCATCAACCTTATTCACGTTCTGAAGGGAATTGAAACCTTCACCTGCCGATCTACGAAGCCTAGGAGACGGATTCCGGTAAAGCCTCAAGATTAGTCTTGCCTGCCACCGATAGGATTAAAGCTCTCCGTTTCAAAAGGATCTTAGTTATAAACTGTGCTTAAAACACCGTGTATAACAAGGCTTATTGAATTTCCTTTATCCGAAGGAAGAGATGACGTAGGATTATTTGAATCCAAACCTCTATAAATTTTGTGTCATTTACAACTTTTATTATATTCCTGCTAAAGTATTTTTAAACTCAGTTGCCTTACAATAACTGGAGTATAACTGGACTTAACCCTAACTGACTATACGACAAATATCTTTAAGAAACCCAGTTGACTTACTCCTAAGTCAGCTGAAACAAAATCAAGCTTAATTCTCGCAACTGCTTTATTAAGACTAACGCTTTCACACATCACATATATCTGATTTGGGACCAATAATGAAGATCAATCATGTTCATAATAAAGAAAGATTTTGACTTAATTTATTACTCTTAATTAATACACGTGTCAAGAATTCGTGTGGTATAACATAATGTGTAACAGGGGATCCGGAGTACTTGCCATATTGTATAATTGAGAAGAGATTATAACGATCGAGAGCGATATCAATATCCATTGTAATAACTTAGATAGTGTTTAGTTTATTATAAAAAAAAATGAAATAGTAAAGCTAACAATGTGTAATATATTATCGTTGAATGTTTGATCTTCGTAGTGCAATTTACTAAGCAATTGGAAGTCATGAATTCTCTTAAATCAAATATTTCAATAAAAGTAGTCTACAAATCGTGAATCATTGATGAAGCAGTTCAACATGTTGACATCCTCGATCAAGCAAAGAATATGAGTATATATTGTGTCGGGAGAAAAATGTTGGAGAAAATAAAATATAGAATTATGAATTATGATTTAAGGTGTGATAGATATATCAGCTCAACTGAAAAAATAAACAAATAAGAAACGAATTCCTCGTGCGGAAAACAAGTTGAAAATAAATATTATGTGTAGCTTGAGGGAAAAATCGTTACAAATTATTTGTATTTTAAAATTAATAAATATGAGCTTATTATTCACCAAAATTTTAGAAAAAATGTAGAAGAGCATTACTCAAAGCCTAAGGGAGGTTTGTGCTCCCAAAAAAAACTATATATTCATAAATAAGGAACTAAATCGAATATTTCATGAAGTCATTTTTTCTCAAATTTATTATTTTACCAAATCAATCTCAAACCTTTTTTTCCAGCATTTATTAATTATTGTTCAAAAACTGTTCACTGGGATTGTTACTATAGTGCATTACCAAGAAAGGAGTAGCAATATTCAGATATATATATTTTTAGATTTGAAATTTTGTTTGTGCCCTTCTTGGACTGTAATAGCTGGCTTCTGACGGGCTTCCGATGAGTTTGTACAATACATGCATTTCGTTTGAAATTTCATTAATAAAATTCCCTTCCCATTAAAAGATTCTAAAAGTCCTAGGATAAACCAAATTCCCAATTTTAAGCTGGTTTTTTAGTAGGTTGGAAGATTTTTTTTTCATTTTACATAAAAAAAAAAAGCCACTACTTACCTTTACTAATGTCCCGCGTCTATCTTTCATTGTCGGTTCTATTCGGGACAGCGACAGCCCGGGGCCGAACGAGAATGAATACCACGCAAAAGAGTCAATCTTTCTTGTTATATCCAGATAATAGGTAGTCATCTTAATGCAGGTATACAACGCACAACTGATCCTCAACAAATTGAGATTATTGTAGTCATGACATGTGATCATTCGACCCAACAAACAGATTCAAAATTAGAAGTTAAAATTCTAGCAACTCTTTATGGGATTTCATTTTGCCTCGTGAATGAATCCTTCGAATCACTATCTTCACAATTTCAATCACCACGATAGAATTTTTATGGGAATCGGCTGATAGATTAGATTGAGGTTCAATAGTGTAAAGAAGCACCACTATCACAACTCACTACTTAGCAAAATTCGCTATTAATCTTTTTATTTTTTAATTATACTTTTTAATAAAAAAAAATTACAATATAAAAATTACAATAAACTCATTCCTGATGTTTCACACAGACTCGACATTATTAATCTTTTTATCCCTCAGAGAAACAACTTTTTTTCAATTGGCTGGTGAATGTAACCAATTGTTATACTATTGGTATAAATTGGTTTACTTAAAAGAACACTCCATATATGTGCGTAGGTCAATGCACCAACGACCAACTACAATTATTGACTGATCTTAATTAAGTAGCTACTTTAATTTATTTTTTTTCTCATTTATCTCACAATTATTATTGTTGTTGTTATGGTGTGAATTGTGATTACATGTACACACTTCACAGCTAAATATTAATTTTTGGTTATTCATTGCCTTCGGTTTTTAAAATTATTTTTCCCTTATTTATGAGAGAGAAAATGCTCGTATTGCATGAATCGTAAATGATTTATGTGTTATATACTTATAATTTTATTTTTTTATTTTTTTAAACAATATATACTTATAATTGAGCTCTACTAACTAAACCGACATCCTCTTAATTAATAAATGTTAAATAGTTAGCTTGCTGATCGTTCATAACAGATATAGTTTCATTTTATATTTATAATATTTGTTAAATCTGTAATTAACTTTATCAATTTCTGTTCTTCATTATTTAATTAATACTTTGCTTTAATTTTCGTGATAAAAATTTTATTTTCTGAATGATTGACAACCCATTTCTTGATTAATATGTGGAAACCATTTTTTGTTTAGTTGAATGAAGGGTTGAGTGGAGTGGAATCCTATACTTCTTTCATTTAAGAATTTTTTTTAATGAATATCCACTATTAATTGCTCTCGAAGGGGAAAAAACCAGGTTATATTTCAAATCAATTTTTAAATTGTAATTTTATAGGAAAGTACTGAAAAAGGAAATTAGTTTTTAGCCACCAAGTATATCTTGATACTTGATAGCCTTCAATTTTTTGCCACAAAGTATCTCTTGATAGCGTCCAATAGTTAATAAATTGTTAGTTTTCTGCCGTCGGAAACAATGTCATGTTGGTTCACATAGTAATATAATAAGTATTACTTTTTAACATGTGTTGGTTCACTTGAAAAAAAATTAATTTTGGTGAAGGGGTAAATATATTTTTTCTATTGTTTGTAGGGGTGAGTAAAATTGAACCATTAATCAAAAACCGAATCGAACATAAGTGTTAGGATTAATGTTAGTTTTGCTGATGTCAACCTTCAATGATTAATCTTAGGATTAGTTTTGATCCAAATGTAAAGAGTTGAGAACAATGTAATAGATAGTCAGTTGGAATGTTGACGAGTCGAAAACTGAATCTGAAGAAGTTCAAGACTACGACAAACTAAAGGGGAATACAGAGAACTAAGTGATTCAATCAGTTCCACATCAACCAGAGCTGAAGTTAAAGACAGCTTTGGGGAAAGCCCAACTGAAGATCAAGAAAGGAAAGAAGACACAATCAGTTGAGGACAACCAAAACTGAATACTCCAGATCGACTATAAAGGTTATTGCAGCTGACAATTTCAGGGGGAAGCTGACTCGGTTAAGAATAACCGAGGAATCATCCAGCTCAGAATTAACTTCTAAACTGAGGCTTAGTCAGCTATTAAAACAAACAACTAGGATTGAATCCATCTCATCCTAGTCAGCTCACAAACTGCCAATGAGAATGACAGATATTTTGACACAAGAGATCAATGAAAACAACGTTCATAAAAGTGTCAGAACGGCTATAAAGTACATGTTCAACATCCATCCCAACGCTCAAAACTTCAAGACAATTAAATATCAGAAGTGATGAGAAGAATCGCTGGAGTGAGGTTGCCAACACTGGAGATCTAAGATTAAAGGAATAGCCTTCAAACCAACCTCCCGGATCTGCAGCACTTCAAAAGATCATCATCTTCAGAGTAGATTTCTTTAAACCCCCAACTCGGACTTATGTCAGAAACCAACCGTCTCATTCGTGAAGGGAACACAAACATTCAACACTGCCGAGGACGTGGAACCTGAGAAGATCAGGAGAAGATCGAGTTTCGTCCAACGTTGTCCTGAGTTGCTGACATGAAATCCAGCAGCTGAGACGATTGCTATTGTAATCCGTATTAAATAACCGAAAGCAATAGTAATAGCGATTTCCCTTCGGTAGTAGAAGGAAGAGAGGATGTAGGAGCAGTTGGCCTCCAAACCTCTATAAATTCTACGTGTTAGCTTACTGCTTGTTGTTCTTTAATTCTTTATAACTGATCAATCAATACATGCTAAACCAACTAAAATAACTGCTCAGCTAACAAAGTTAGCTAAATCACATAAGTTGAAACGTTTAACTAATTATCAAAACAGATCTACATTAGAAGTTGGTCTACTCAACTAACCAACATGCAATCAATCTATTTAATCTGAAACTTGACAATCTTTATGAGTCTCAACTGACTTTTCTAGAGCCAGTTCCATTAAATTGGGCTCAAAGCTTAAATTCCACACTTACATGCTTTACTTTCAATATATATATTAGGTCCAACACTTGATCTCAAAAGTTAACTAACATCTCATCAGTTATCCCTTACTTGATCAAGTACTAGAGACAACTGATCTAATATTAAACTAGGAAACAGAAACTGTTGAATCTTAAGACTCAACTAGAATTTGGGACCAACAATAAGGGTTTTGGGCGGTTTCGGATCAAGTAACAAATTGTTCAATCGATTTGCTGATACACTTTCATTGACATTCATAATCATTATGGTCCGATGGATTCTCCATATTCACAAGTAACTAGTAATGAAGGAATACTCATTCAGTTATTTATTTCTGATACTTTTCAATATTAAAACTGATATATTTTACAACTGAAACGATGCATTTCTTTAATAAAGACGATAGCCCCGATATATTTTACAAGTAGAAACCTTTCATTTCTACAATAAATTGTAATGGTTCCCCGTGAATTTTGTGTTATTTTTTAAAGCAAAAACTTGTATTAGACCTTCTAAATGATTTAAACGGATCTAAATAATTCATTTCTACCAATCCAAATTCATACACATTCTAGATCCCAAATCAAAACCATATTTAACTTGGATTCTAAATCCAAACCCACCTAAGTGATTTAGGCAGTCTAGATCTCCTCATTTTTTAATAGACTTAACCAATCACCTCCTTAATTATTTTACTAGATAAGTCACTAACCCCAACCAATATATATAGTGTGAGTGCTTACAAGAGGTTTTAAACGAAATCTCTCCTCACAATAAAAAAGAGACTAATAATTTACGATATTGATTGATTAGATCTTTTCACATGTTAGTATCCACTACTAGGCTGTCTCCAAAGGGACGATCAACTAAATTGTTAAATATACATTTTGTCTCCAAATGTTGATACGCTCCATCAAAAAAGGGTTTCTTCACAAAAAGCTCTCACGACTTGTATGTAGATTAGATTTTAAAGCTACTGTCAATTTTCACAAGCCACAAAGTTTGAAATTGCTAATGTTATTATTTTCAATAAATAGTAGTAGATAATAAGAGCACAAGACCCCTCATGTTACAATATTATATATGGTCAACATTTATCCATGATTTTACAAGATTTTGCAGCACAGGATATATATTTACACATGGGTCCACTGCTGTGCAGTAAAACCCATCACACACACCATCTACATGTCTCTACACTCTCGATGCCATCCATTGAAGTCTCACAGTCATGTCCATATTACTTTCTCGACGAGCGCGTTTCTCTCTACTCATGTCTTCAGGAATGGCTCTTGCTGTCCACAATCTCAATCTGCTTCTGTTGCACTTCTCAAATTTGGGATTTGCTCGCATCTTCAGCAACAGATTGCTGACCAGCTTCAATTGGTGGCGAACGGCTATCTGCAGTTCCGCCTCCATTGGTGGTGGCCTTCGATACAATGGCAGCTTCGCCTCCATTAGCAGTGGCCTTGGAGCGGCTAACCAGATAATTTAGCCATGCGAGGAGATCGAGGATATACCCTTCTGTCTTTTGCTTGTCTGCGTGGTGGAGTGTCTCGATTTGCATTATATCCATAGGCCCGACTGCCCTGTTACTTGATTCAGACCTGCATATAGAGGCAATAACGTTGGTTCTTATAAACACTTTATAGGAATAAAAAGGAGTGATCATTATCAGATGAATATTGATGCTCACCCTGTGTTTCCCCACTCTCCAACCCAACCGAAGCCATGATGAGCTCTGTGTAAACAGTAAAACAAAAGATTGGTCAGGTATGATGATGGAAAATTATTGAACTGTTCAGTGGAAGTCCTGAAATGTTACTTGGCTGTATTAGTGGCAACAGGAACGAGCCAGTGTAGCGTCTTTTCCATCTCGTCTTTGATTTCTGTCACAGTTAGCTGCAGAAAGAACACTTGAAGGATCATACACCACTCAAGATGCGCTCGCAAATGTTGATCAGCATATAGCATGCAGAATTAATAGGAAGAACAAACAGAGGGATACCTCATTTTCGACGTGAAAAGACTGCAGCTTGGGTCGTAATGAATCTTTTAAATTTGGTGGCAGGCCCTGATACAATGTATCTCTGTAGCTTTGGGGCATGGAACTTGCACGCGCTACCTGTTTACACAACGAAAATTCTTATAGAATTTAACTCAAATTATCATAGCATGAAATCATTCAGCAACCAGAACAGGTGAGAGCAAAAGACCAAGGCAGCCTACTACATATGCGTCAAGGGATGGATGAAATATTATTCCCACAAATCCAGAAGATTGGGACAAAAAGATAGTAAAAGATTATCTAGGTGGAATGTTACCAATCACCAATAGCAAGTGCAAAGACTACTCACAATTGAATCAATCTGCAGAACAATATTTGCATAATGTAATGCAAGGCCAGCTGGTCCCAACTTCTGTTGATTGCTGTCGGTTTCTTTATCTGGTGTTTCGATTTCTGCTGATCATCAAATAAGAAGACTGATCAAGGAAAGTGCATTAACTTTACACTGGTAAGAATGCGTGGGTGCTTTATTCTTCCAATGCATTCAGGGACAAAGATAAAGGCTACTTAATCTCAGTAGGCTGGCTAGCTTTGTTAAAGTGAGGATTTATTGTATCAAAGAATGAAGTAGTTTTTGAATATGATACAATGAGGCTTTTTACTAAGGTTCTTCAAGACCAAATAAAAGACATTGATGGTTACTAATATTTTAACTATTAGAAGAAAATTAGCAAAATGACGGTGCATGTTCTACTGAAAGAGACACTGATGAGGCCATACAATGTTTCTTTTCGTGTGGACTGTAGAGAGGGGCCTAAAATATCATAGAACAAAGGATAACTTGTTTACTTTATCCATTATTCATCTCTATACAGAGAGAAGATGTGGTATCCAAGTACGAAAAACTAGAATAAAGGCGCTTCCCCAGATCGTTTATTGTAAGTTCTAGTAAATAACGCTAGAATTTCCAAAAAAACAAGCCCAAACATCAACCTAAGTCAAGCCTAAATTGCCCTTGATAATGAAACTGCAACAGCTACTATGAGAAATACAAAAATTTCGAGGAAAAATATTTCCAGCCACTTTACTATCATAAATGTTGAAGTTGAGCTTGTACCTGGATTGCCAAAGGAATGGTTTATTTCTTGATTAAGAAATAACACAATATCGACAAGCTTCCCCATAATCTGTTCTCCAGCATCAGATAGGTTTTCAGTTTCAAGATCATACAAATATTATAAAGGGAAAAGGAAGTAAAAATGCAAAGTAAGCCATGGAAATAGGTAATTTACAGATATGAATACAGAAAATAATTTGCTGTATACTGTTGAAGTTTATGATTGCACTGACTATTTCCATATTTGGTTATAACTCAAAGATGAATCTAAAATTTAGAAAATTAAACTATTATTCGTACATATTTCATTCCTAATGATCAAAGCTAAGCTGCGTTTCACATTCCAATCTCATGTAGAGGACTACTTTACGTAAATTCTCTTATATAGTGATTGTTTTGAGGAGGTAGAAGCTCATTCACCTTTCTGATTAATTTATTACACATCCCAAACTGGATGTAGAAGATTTTAAGCTCTTATGGTTAAGAAATCATCAATGTGTCACTGGTCTAGACGAGGGTGATTATGTCTCCACGAGGCAGAGGATAATTGGTGCAAAAATTTTACCATATATTCCCGGGAATAAGCAAAGAGAAAACTACCTCTTCCATACTTTTGGACCACAATGACTTTTTCTTCAAGTTTTTCACTAGTTTCTTTTGGTTTTTTGCTTCATTAGTCAAAACACTGAGGCTGTTGTCCCTGTCTCCTACAATAAAGTAACAAAGAATAAAAAGCATGTTCAGCCTTCAATGAAACCATACAGATCTCATGATGTTAACCTCATATCATTATATGTTCAGAAATTGAAAAGGAACAACATGAACTATGATTTTCCACAGTTTCGGTCTACAGTAACATAGATGCTTTGTTCAAAAGGTAGACCAAAATAAAGTACATGAAAGAAGCATTATCAACTATGTTTTGATGCACACCATCAACCCTATAACTATGCGGCATTAGCAAATCCATGTTAATCACCTTATATGTTAACATCATATAGCATCGATGAGGAAAATGCCAAAGAAGAGAGAAAAATAATTAGTATTGGAAGCAATACTAAACTCAACTAAATTGCCATGGTAACCACAAAATGAGCTTTGATGCTCAGAAGGCACTTCAAATGCTTAAGTAGAAAACTTCTACAGTCATTGCAAGTTCGTATTATTATGATTTCCATGAACAAATGAGTATGCATGTTACAAGATGCTCTGTTCCTATATTTTATTTTGTTGAGATACGTGTTTGTGTTATTTATTAGTCATCTGCTTCCAGAACTGAATAACTCAAAAACTGAGCTTTATTCATCAATAGGAGGAAGAATCTCCGCAAGCAAGATGTATCCGTTCACTGTAAGTTCAGCGCACTTATAAGCTTTATTGATGAAACTGAACACTTTAATCAGTTTATTTTCATGTAAGTTTAGTTTCAAAAGTAATAAAATTGTGTATAATTGCATGGCTCTGAGGAGGTAATGGAACCATATGAATACTGCTGCTATATTGTATTAATAAGGTAGCTAAGACTACAGTCGGAACCCAGAATAATATCGAAGTAGTGAATAACTGTAGATGTTTCTCATTCCGCCTGACTTTGGTCAGATAAATTATCATTTTGGAAAATGCAACGAAATTATCCTTCTTGAAGTGTAAAAGGTAGTTTCGTTGTGTCTGAGCAGGACAAGAGCTTATTAGGGTACAATTGTCTTCCTATCAATGATGTACCTCTTGGTCAGTTCTGTGGCATGACAGCCTAGATTAAGTTATCAGATTATGTGATGGGTATCGAACGGCATGCGGAAGTGAGAGGTAACTCACTTGATTTGTGATTTTGGGTTGCATACTTGCATTACTGTTAAAAAGTGGATTTAGGTCAGTTATATAGTAACTAGAAATGCTTTACGTTTAAATCTTAAAAGCCAGACATAATAATAAGTCAATATTCTAAAGGCTAAAAGATTGCATGTTTCCTTCCCTTTAGGCGTTGAAGATCAGACTTTTGGCTAAAGGCAAATGGTGTTTTTTAATACCTTAACCAATATTAATCTTAAAGGTTATACATGACCTCTCTCTGCTTAAACATTCAATTCCTTAAAATTTTATCTAGCCTCGGTGTCAGATTCAGAGGATATAGACCAAGGAGTGTAGAAAAACTCCAGTTCAATAAACAAACTGATGAAGGAAGATACTTCCTATGCGTACAAAGTTTAACAATAATCAAAGATAGCCTATGCTGAGAACTACAACTACATAATTATCCATTCTCACAAGTGGTTACCTCCATGATATCCCACTAGTTAATATGACCCAACTAGTAGACTGTATATACATATATAAACCTAAAGTAAAGAAAAAACAGAAAAATAGATAGCAAAACACAGAATTAATGGTTTAAGCCTCTGTCCCGTCATCTTTTGTAGATAAATCCACATGATTTACTCAGGCCTGTTCATTAGTTTTGTTAAATTAATTGAATTCAAGTTATAATTTGTGTCAAAATGGTGATAGGAGTCATCAATGATAGTATAATCTAGTTAAAAATAACCCTACAGCTTTCTTTTTAGACTCTAAACCAATGTTTCAAATCGGCAAAAACATAACAGTTCATGGGATAAGAACAGATAATAATCATGGCATACCTCGTTGTGCAGCATTGAATCTGAGCTCCTCCAGACGCTTGCGCTGATATTCTTGTTCGATTTTATCAAGTGTGTGCATCTCCTGATATAGCTCCTGCAAAAAGCATATGTCAATTTTTATCCTGCAATATCGTTGGCAGCTTTCAGAAGGATAACATAACCACATGCAATTTTGATTAATCAGTGATATGTTGCTGGCGGAAACAGTGTTTAATCATATGAGTTATCTTGAGTTATCTTGCAATGAAATCAAATATATCAAACACATAAGAATGACGAACATTTGCCGAATTATTGTGTTCAGCCACGAAGAGTGAAGCTTTCATTAACTCAAGACACAGATTGCAAAGTTTTAAGACAAGAACATGATAAAAATGCATAATTTAGAATGCACTGCTCTCTCTATATTAGATTGACAAAATGTAAGTCTATCTCAAAACTTCAGTGATGCATGTCTTTAGTATAGGAGTGCGAAATGGTGAACCACAGAGTTAATCTGGTGAAATATCAGATTAGTACAAAAGTAACGTTTAGCGTTTAGAAAATGATCCTCTAACATAACCAAATCATCGTGAAGGTGAGCTAACGGTTTATCTGCTAATGAAACAAAAAAGGGCAACAGATGAATATGTCATGATGAAAAAGGGGCATTCAACAAAAATGAGAGCTCGAACTATTGAAACATTATGATGACAATGAGGATTTAATACGGACAGCTGTAAGTTGTACTGAATCCATGAGTTGCACCATCACTGATTCGGCTGTTTCCTGCAACTGCTTCTGAGGGGTACGGTCTCTGCTACGTCTACAAAAGTGAGTGGCAGTCAAATTGTGAAAGGCCAGACTACTTCAAATAAAACAATACACATATATAATGCTTTAGCAAGTTACTTCTCAAAGAACCGATCCAAGTTGTGCCACTGAGGATCTTTACATCGGTTCCCAAAGCGGATTACTTCTCCAGCAAAAACCTTCAGTTCCTCTCTGTTACAGTTATGTAGGAATTATGTTAGTGAAAGATTAGAAGTTAGAAATACAATCATGGGGGGCTCCAATGGCTCGTGTCGTGTAATTAATACAATCTCGCCATTACCAACCTTTTATCAGATGCAACAATCCTTAAGAGTTCATCCAGGTCATCTGATATTAATTGTTGAACACCTTTCTCTGGAAGCACTACTTCTTTCAGTTGCCTCATGCTTCGCTTGGAAAGTGATTGCATAAGGTTTGAACCTTTAACTATCGTATTGGCTACCTCAAATGATAGGATACAAAGTTCATTACTTTTATTAGTTCCTCCTGACACAAATCCACCTTTCAAGTTCAAATTGGACACACTACTTCCTAGTGTGTCCAAAACTTCTACTGCCCTTCCTAGTCCAGCACTGCCAGCTCGGCCTAAAATGGAGCTCACTTCTGAAACCTACAAAGGTTTTGATCCATAAGATTATGGTAAAGTTTATATGGGGGATCAATCATTGAAAAAACTTCATATAATTTTTTTAAAAGAAATACAACAGCGAAAACTCACAACATGATCACTCACAATACAGAAGTTTGAGCATTAAATTTCATATGACAAGAATATCTTTCTTGAAGTGGAATTTATGTCTGTTTGATATCATTGTGAAGGAATACCAACAAATGATATGAAATGAATAAGATGCAACAATGGATTAGGATACAGATAACCATTAATTACACCCAATGTGGTGGACTTCATACCCAAGGTACTGATAACCAGTAATTAACTTATTAAGAAATGAAAGAGCTACCATGATCTGATCTAACATTGTTTTAACAAATTGATCCAACATTGTTCTATAGTCACCAAGAAAGTCATAATTTGAGTTCTCTCGAAGGATAGCAACAAAAGAATATTCCATGTCATAAAGGATCACCAGATGACCCAATAGACGAAAATGAGGCTCTCTTTTTTTTCAGATTCTGGGAACAAGGTGAATAAGATGCCAGCTCTAACTGGGCTACTTAGCTGAGGTGGACTTCAACCAAATATGCAACCTAAAGGGGCAATAAAACCCAGCTGCAATTCATCTAATTCTTTCATAAACATAATGCAATGAATGATAAGAGCATATAACACTGAATTACTAAAATGGAACACCAAAAAAGGCAATGTGCTACATCAGTTGGAAATCGAAATATGCATGACTATATAAGTGGGCTGAATGTACTCCTCAAACAAGTAAGCCATTTTTGGCAAAGTGAGGGTGTTTGCTAAATAGTTGCTAATGGAGGCCTGTTGTGTCATCGTATCGCTGCAAGCCCACCCTATCGGTCCGCAACGTTGCAAATGGTATTAGAACGGACTCTGGGCGAGTTCCACTGGACCCTAGGGTCAGTCCCGCACAAGAGTGCAATGAGTATGCTGTGTCTCTAAGAGGGAAGTATGCAATGTCCCACATCGGTTGGGAATTGAAGTATGTATGACTATATAAGTGTACTTAAGCATATGAGAATATAACGCTAATGCTACAATGCATTACAATAATATTTATGATTCAATTTAATATGAGTATCTGTTGTTGAATAACTTCATGTGTACACATGAATTTTCTTGTCTAATATTGAATTTTAATAGTTCACACACTAAAGAAGCAACAATTGGCCAACCAAACAGAACTTCACATAATATAGATTGAAAGACAGAAAGAAATAAAATGTTTCGCTGAAGATTCT
>AYJT01082833.1:0-23957 GCA_001278415.1 Ocimum tenuiflorum | reverse complement strand
ATTGAGTGCGTCGAGGATGACGAGAAACACAAAAATTGAGGCTAAATGAGAGCGCAAACTGCAGGCGAAGGAGACCCAAAAACAGAGACGGCAAATCGTGGCTATTTGTTACAGTCAACCCCGTGGCTAGGAGTGATTTCCAAGTGTTCTACCGAGGTCGGCAGCTGTGGGCCGCGACTCGGCCCAGTGACCGTGGCGAGGACGGATTTTGCATGTTCTGTGTTGTGGGCTCAAGTAGTTGTTTTGGGCTTTAGATGAAACCCTAGTGCCATATATACTCATATGCACGAAATTTATGGGTGTGCTTGGCTATTGTATTATTCTTCTTGTAATTCTCTCACATAGTGATATATCCTGACTTGGTAGTAACCCTAGATGTAGTCATTCGTGGCGAACTGGGTCAACAATTCTCGTGTTTTTTATTTTGACATCATTGTTCGTTGTGTGGGTTATTTAATTGTTTTCTCTAGCGCATTCAGAAACAAAAAGTGCAGTGGGTTTTCGTGTTGAAGATGTCGTGTATATGATGCGACTGAATGCACCTATTTATGGCCGACTTTTCTCACTCCGTATCGAATATTGAAAAATAAGATACACAAAAATAATGTGAGTGAACATATCTGATATTCATTAACGGATAACGATACACATATATCGTTTAGAAGAGAAAATCGTTAAAGGATAACCATGCCCCTAATTAGATTAGGATAAATCCAAAATTATATCATAATAATATAATTTTAGTTGGACCAAGGTCCAAAAGAGAATAAAACCTTGCCAACCCCAGACATGTCGTGGGCTCGAGCAGACGCGTGTGTGGGCTTTGCCCCACACTTTCACCCATCCATATTTATTTCCATTAGCAAAAGTGAATTCCTTTATAAATCCATCACTTGGAACAAACATCATTATGTCTTTCTTCCCCAAATTAATACCTATTTAATGTGTATACATTGTGCACCAATTTCTCTCTCACAGGAATTCGGACATGAGATATTAAATACAGTACGATCATCTACTCGGAACGTAGATCCATCTCATATCATTGGATTTTCAAAAATCCAATATTTAATCATGTGAAATCAAGCCACAAAGTGGCTACTTCACCGTTGGTTACCAAGTATTCTTTCCTCTTGGAAATTTATCCCATTCTATTTTTCTTTCAATTTTGATAGCATTCTTAATTTTAGTAATTCAAATTTGGAGTTAAGTGCTAGCATCAAAAGCTGTTTAATTATATGAATAATATTTAACTTTCATTGTATTTTCACAGCCGCTTTACATTTGCTGTATTTGCATTTAAAGTGGTTGCATTACACAATAGTTAAAAATAATCAATCTTAATAAATAAGTATATAACGTACTTACAATTTTTCATAATTAGAATCTTGATTCTGAAAAGGGGCACTGGTTTTCTAATTAATCCAAGTTTATTGGATTTTCTTTTACTTCAAAGGATTACGTAAGAAATCAATATTTCCAATTACCAATTTAACGTAGCAAATCTGTTGAATCATAAAACACATTGATTTTATCTTAAAGTTAATATTTTTCTTGGCCGAGCTTATCTTCCACTCTATACTTGCTCTCGAATGTACAAGTCAAATGGGGGTGGGCCAGCCACGAACAAGACGGGTTTTATTCGATTGGGCTTAGTTTGTTTAGTGAGCTCCAATTGGATACTTTAAGCTCAAGCCCATCAGACTACTGATCCAGCCTAAGCGAGGCCCATAGCGGTCTAAGGTCCAACACCCAGACTTATCTAGCATTTAGTTATTTATTACATTTATAATTAATTATTATGATTCCTCACTAATTTAGCTAAAAAAAAAAATTCCCGTGACGGAGAGTCGACTATGCATCATCAGATATCCATTTCACAATTGAATGCCATGTCGTTATGTCGAATGATGTTTATAAAGTAGCCTAATCGTATTAGAACTTACCAATCCTTAAAATCTAAAGAAAAAATAAAATATAGTTGTAGGAAAGTTCCGAATCCTTTCAGAGCCTCCTATTTGTCATGAATCGAAAGTCAAAAACTTTTTGAAATGTAAAAATTCTAAAGTGAAAAAAAAATATTTTGAGTTCGAGTCGTTTTTCTCAACTAAAAGAACTTTTTGAGAGGTTGGTTGTGTGGGCAGAATCAACAACTACAAATCCAAGCTTTTCAAACAATTTATTTTCAGAAAATATTCCAAGTTTTTAATAATCATTGGATACTTTGACAAGCAACCGCATTTTTGAAATAAAATCACAAAAACTTGTGTTATGACGCCTAGATAATTTAGACGGATCTAAATAATTTATTTATAACAATTTAAATTCATATATGTTCTGAATCCTAAACTCAAACTCATACTCACCGTGTATTCTAAACTTAAAGCTATCTAAATAATTTGGGCAATCTAATAGAAGACCTTATCCAATAAAATCTAATAAAAATTAGAAAAGATTGAAATATAGAATCTCAAGTTTTAATATAAGTCTGATTGCTACCACTGAACAAAAAAAATTTGCAAACGCGTTATTCTGGCCCATAAATAAAATATTGAAAATAATACTTTTGTTAAACAGTAAAATATTTCTAGTATAAGGGATTGCATTTTATTTTATGTATGTTTTACACATTTGAACAATCTTCTTCGATTTTTTTTCCTATTTATATGAAATATGACGTTATATTGTAATTGTTCGTGATTAGTTTGTAGAAATATGATTTATGAATTGTTTTGATATGGAGGACCTCAAAATTATACTGAATATTTTAAAAATATCATTTCATATAATGTGGTGGTTGAGTTGAAACTTGAGTTTTATCATTTAATATTTTATAAAATTGAATAGTTCAAAAAATATAAGATCAACTAAAATACAGTCAGCTGTAATCTATATTTATAAAAAAAAATATATATATATTCAATTACATTTTAAATAATGCAACTTTTTCCCAATTAAAACAAATTATCCAAAATTTTAAATAAAATATAAACTATCAGAAATATTTAAATATACAATGACTTCATTTTCCCAACGTTGAAAATTTGAGCGAACATACTGTATTCAAAACAAGTCTAATATTAATTTTCTTTAATCATATAATAAAATTCAAATACAACATGTTGACGTAGCTTTTCAATATGGAAAAAATTGGATACATCGTATATTTGGAACACTAAAAGATATTTATAAAGTATATACTGCAGTTGAAAAAAAAATGAATAAGATTGTAGAGCACCAAAATATCAATTTTGATTTGGCAAAATTTATGTTGGACTCGGTATGAATTGTCGTTCCCCTCCAATTTTAGCGCTGAATCGATCCGTCCGTTTCCCTCTACACACTCTCTCCAGCTAAAGACAACTTTCATCGCAAAACTCTTTTTCCTTTTCCCAAAATATCTCTCACGCCCATACGTAAACTACAATCTGTATCTACATTTAGCCGCCTTGATTTCAGGTTGCTTCTGTTTGCCTTTATCATGTTTCCTTTTCGTATCCATAAATATATGTTTTGACGATATTAATTTGATTAGGCATGTAATGGACGCAAGCTCGTTTCCCGTGAGTTCCTTTTTTCTGACTTTTTCTCACACCATTGACATCACATGCAGCGACGCGGTTGAAATTTTTGTTCTAATTACTGTTTTCTCTGATATTTGTTGAATCTTTTTTTTCGATGCAGTTTGGATATCTGGATCCAAATTGGAGCTGCATTCCCAAATTTATGGCCATCGATTTAACTGATAATATTTAAATTTCTTCGTGTGTGCTTGTATATTGAGGTTTTGCGTCTGGTATTTTTGGAGTAGATTGAGGCACGAGTGTAATAGTAATGGAGAAGGAAAGGAAAAAGTATCCGATTGGAGCAGAGCATTACACACTCATTGAAGAGGTGGGAACTGGAGTGAGCGCTTCGGTTCACCATGCTCTCTGTAAACCCCTTGACGAGGTTGTCGCCATAAAAATTCTCGACTTTGAGCGCACTAATTGCGATCTGGTAATCTCTGCTCCATGTCGTCTGATATGCTCGTGCTGATCGACTTTGAGTTTTTGCTGGTCTGTTTTCTCCGAATTTCCGCTGAAAATTTTGATATTTAATGCCTGGTTATTTCGTATTTAGAGGTTTATGTCGCGTAGGGAGCCAATCGCATAAGCCTCGAGCCTGCACTTTCAATTCTCTTCTGGTATTCTTTTTTTGGCTTTCAACTAAATTTAAAAGAGTGAGTTAGTCGATCACAGGTTCAAAATAAGCAGTCTTGATGTTCTATTTTACTCTATATTTATAGATCGGTATAGCAGTAAAAGGGGATGATTACACGGATTACATTGATAGGAAACTGAACTTCAATGCAATCGTATATTATGATATTGCGCTGCTCCTTCCTCGAATAATATCATGTTGTCATTTCGATAAGGTCGTGCAGTTCTTAGCTATTTAGTCATATTTGATTTCTAGTACAATATCTTGTATGGTCCCTTTTCATCTCATTTAGCTTTAAGTTTCACTATATATCCATCGATCTAGAAGCTGCTATGATTCATGCATAGGTGGTTTGAACTCAAATTTTCCTTTTTCAATTGCTTCTGTTTTGATTTCCGGATTCTTTATCCTGATAACTTGATCAACTGGACTTTCTGATTCAGTTGTTGCATTTTACGCCCAGAATAATGTTTCACGAGAAGCACAAACAATGGTCCTCGTTGACCATCCCAATGTTTTAAAATCGCACTGTTCCTTCGTCAGCGATCATAATTTGTGGGTTGTAATGCCGTATATGGTGGGAGGCTCTTGCCTTCACATCCTGAAGGCTGCACATCCTGATGGTTTTGAGGAGGTTGTCATTGCAACAATCTTGCGAGAGGTATTGAAAGGCTTGGACTATCTTCACCAACATGGCCACATTCATCGCGATGTAAAAGTAAGTACATAGATTTAGGCAATTTGGCCATGTCCAATAGTTTCTAATTTAATAAGGCTTCTGAAATGCACCAAGATGTATCTTTTTTACTGTATTTTTATGGGATACATATCTACTTTTTTCAAGCTTTTAAAAAGTAATTGTCTTATTATATCTTTCACATCCGTTAAAATCATAATTTGGAGACACTAAAATCATCTCTGGTAATGCTCTACATGTGTATGAGTGAAAAGTCTTTGACATCGTTTTAGTAATGAAGATGAAATAAGAAAAGGAAGAAATTACACTCAGTAATTTTCTGTGAAAATAAGTTCTACTGCAAATCCATGAAAGAATCTCAATTGAAAGTGAACCATACCATCATAAGTAATATCCAAAATCTTTTCGGCTTCGTGTTTCAGTCCTTATTGTTAAGTAGTAGAAGGAAGTTCGGTCTTCTTGAGGAGTGCCAGTAGTCTTTTGAACCTCTTATTATTTCAATTTTGGATGTAATGTGGTGTACAGTATTTCTCTGGATCTTTCTATAACTGGGGCATGACTTTGTTGGTGTTTTTCTTGCAGGCTGGCAATATTCTTATTGGGTCACGTGGTGCAATCAAACTAGGGGATTTTGGTGTTTCTGCTTGCTTGTTTGATGCAGGCGACAGGCAACGCATGAGGAATACTTTTGTGGGTACCCCATGCTGGTATGATTTGAAATCTAGAATTGGTCATGCATGCCCACTGTCTCATAGATTTCCAATCTCTGTCATATTGACAACTCAGTCTAATTTGTTGTGGTTTGTGGAAAAAGCTGCAGAATAATTTTTATGCATATATATACTCATGTATGCAAATCTGACTTGTATAATATCGGTCATGTGCTGTTCCAATAAAATTTTCAAATTTCTTTTGGTTTCCTTTTTTGACAAGATGTGATGTTTTTATTTTGTAGGATGGCACCAGAGGTGATGGAGCAAGTGCATGGTTATGACTTCAAGTGTGTTCATATTTTTCCTAGATTCTTGTTTTTAGTTGAGCTGGATATTCAACCATTTTCTTATCTAATGGATTGACAATTTCTACAGAGCTGATATCTGGTCTTTTGGCATAACGGCATTGGAGCTTGCGCATGGTCATGCCCCCTTCTCAAAGTATCCTCCAATGAAGGTGCTTTCAGATATAGTAACTCGATTTTTTTTCAGTACAGACATCTAATAGTGATCTTAAATCACATGTTGTAGTGCAATACATTTTGTAGGTTTTGCTCATGACATTGCAAAATGCACCACCTGGTCTTCATTATGAGAGAGACAAAAAGTTTTCTAAGGTATGCTTGCTAATGCATTTACTGGAAAAAGGACCACCTATTAGATTGAGATGCTATTTATGTCAATCTTTTGTGTCCACTAGTCCTTTAAGCAGATGATTGCTAGTTGTTTGGTGAAAGATCCTTCCAAAAGGCCTTCTGCAAAGAAATTGTTAAAGCATTCTTTTTTCAAGCAAGCTAGATCTAATGATTATATTGGTAGAGTTCTTCTGGAGGGGCTGCCAGAACTTGGTGATCGTCTTCAGGCAATAAAGGTTGGTCTTTTGCTTTGATCTGTACATGTTATAGCTTAAGTGTTGTTCTTTTTCTTGTGTTTGGTTCTGTTCTGATATGTCCATGAATTGACTTTAGAGAAAGGAGGAAGACATGCTTGCACAAAAGAAAATGCCAGACGGGAAAAAAGAGGAACTATCCCAGGTTTGATTTTTATCACTCGAAAAACACATTCTGATGTTGCAAACCTGGTTTTGTGCCATTGTATCCATTATCTTTGTACGTATGTTGGCATTGGTTGATGTTGGAGAGCTTAGCATTTTGTCCATTTTCTTAATGCTGTTTAGTATGGCTATTGATTACAAAATAACTCGGGTTATCTCTATGCTTGAAATTTCAAAGGCACCCTTCATATACTGCAAGTATTCCATTAGGATTTCAATTAATTATATAAAACTATCCCTTCAATATCTGCAGATTGAAATATCTCTACATATGGTGAGGGTACTTGTATAAAAACTTAATCAGACATTTCCTAACAAGATGAAATCTCAATGATAGTTTATGTAATTTAGCCTAAGGTCGATTGCTTAAAGTGCTATTCTTTTGAACGAAATTCTATAAGCTGATCTATACAAACTTAAACAACATATAAACATTGTTAGAAAATTAACGAAATGGCATAATAAGAGCAATCAGTTGCTCGGTGCTGTGGTGCCTGGTTAGCTTTAACCAGCGTATCATTAGATCACATCTAAATTTATGATGTCAACAAATGAAACATTGAATCACATCGGCGATCATTTTTTTTAGTCATTGATTACCTTTATTTTCAGGCCTCACTTGGTTGAACTCTGACTCCTCATTGACATTTCTTACCTTACTCTTTTATCAGAAATTACGTTTTTAAACTACTAGTTGCAAAATTATGTAATGTGGAATTTGATAGTGATTTACTTTATTTGTGTTGAAGATATTTACAGTAATAAATACTCCAACCACGTATAGACAGGGGTACTGTTTTAGGGTCCTTGAATAAAGACCTGGAGGCCTAGTAACGATGTTCTCAATGGCTATTCTTCCAACAGTTTGGTCTGCAGAGCTTTTAAGTTGCTCGAGTAACACATGCAGCCAGTATAATTATGGCTGAAACACTACTATCGTAGAATAGGTAACAAGTTTTATGCGTTATCAACAGAATGAATATAAACGTGGGATTAGTGGTTGGAACTTCAACCTTGATGATATGAAGGCTCAAGCTTCGCTGGTATCTCTGCTTCCTGACATTTCATTGATAGATTTATTTACTGAGAAGGTTCTCTGATGTGAGAATAGAATACATTCTTGGCTACTTACAGATACAGGATGATGATATTATTTCTGAAAAAGATGAAGACATGCAAACCAAAATTCTTCAACCCCAGTCCTTATCCAAAAGTTCAAAAGTACTTCAACACCAGCTGTCTTCTGCAAGTCAATATTCTGATGCTGCAGATACTGTAAGCTAATAATAGCTCTCTCCTAGGATGAAATTTGATTACATTCTTTAATGATTTTTTTTCTTAGCAGGATGATAATTATACCTCTGCTTCTGTCTCATCAATGGACTTTACAACTTACACGTATGCAATCATGACTCAACAATCTCTTTAGCTCTTGCAAGAGCATGCATGTTTTGCTTTATGCTCTACAACTTCTGCTTATATGCCTACATTTATTACTATCCTAAGGCCATCGCCATTTTTATACAGTGAAGATTAACTTATTGTGTCATCTCTGTTTGACATGATTAACCATACAGTTTTAGTTTCACTCAAGCCAATAAAAATCACTGTTGTAACTGATGACTTGTAATTATTATTTGTTTTATATTGCTTCCAATTTTTGGTTCTATGCCCTAACTATAATTGTTTTCCTTCTTAGCTCTATATGTGAAAAATCTGATGATGATGTGAGTGCTGGTTCTACTTCAGAGCAGCCAATTATGAACACGTCTCCTGGAAATGAGAATCATACAGAAAGCAACTTGGCAGAAAAAAGTTTTACCTTATATGTTAAAAGAAAATTGTCAGATGGGGCCCCGGCAGGTTCTAATCACTGGTAAATCCCTATATTTTGCTAAATGACTTACCTTACTGCTCTGTTTTGGAGCTGATCTTCTTTCAATTCTTCGCAAGACATTCTTTATGCTGCTTTTGAATTAGCATCATAGTCAACCAAGTTTGGTGAAAACTTTGAATTAGGAGCTCTGAATTAGGAGTACCATCCTTGTGGTGAACCGACTGTAATTATATAAATATCCGTGAGACTGGGAGTTAGTTTTTGTCATTATTGAAGTCTAAAGGTGGATCAGAACCCACTCTTTTGTGTCCTGCTATTGATCTCAACTGGACCAAATGGTAAGATGGTTTCTCCAACATTTATCAAGAGCTGCAGCAAAGTAACACGTCCTCCGTTTCCTTGTCACTTTAATGCCTTTATGGATTGTTTTCTTTTATTCATCTCTTGCTGCCTGAATTTGGTGATAGAGAACATATGCATATTTGTGAATTAACTCGTCAAGAGTTTAACATATTCCAGTATAATATTCTTTATTTTACTTCTGACACTTTTGATATATTTGGAGCTTTTTGCGCAACTATACTATTTAGATATGTCTACACTCTTGTTTTTGGCTGAAGGAACTCCGAATGTGTTCCAGTTTCTTCTAATGAATTACGTATTATTTATTTTTCAGAAGCATGATTTTGTTGTATAATTAATTCTAGGTTTCTCAAGCCAATTTTTAGTTCTTCCTTTAGTGTTTTATCAATGCTTTTATCCCCTAATCAGATTGACATACATCTTTTTATAATGTGTAATGCTTAGCGACAAAGCTCAAAATCACTCTCATAACTTGTCACGGGGGGTACAGTCCAATCTGCAACCGTTGGAAGCACAACCTGACATATCCAAATGTCCAAAAGCTTCAGGTAGATAACTATGCTCAGAAATTTACTTCCAATGGTCATAGCTTTGCTCTTCACTGACCTAAAGTTTATTTGGGAACACATTCTTATGATGCAGTTAATGGGGACGAAATTGATGAGAAGGCTAAAAATCCAGTTGTTCAGCACAAAGGCCGATTTAAAGTTACATCAGAAAGTGTTGAGACAGAAAAGGCTAGTGTCGAGATACTACTTCGAGTATTATTTCTAAAGTTGCTTTTGATTTGATATTTTCCTTCTTGCAGATGGTTCCAGCCCCTTTACTACAGAAAAGCCACAGCGTGCAGGTTGGTTTTGAAATATAATGTATATACATTTCGCATGCATAAACCATTTCCTTGAGTTTCGTGATCATTGTGTGGATTTGATTAAAATTTGTGTGATATTTGAGTTTCTTTATCCTTTGATTGTTCTGAATAACATCTTTTTTAAATGTTAGATACTGTTTATATCCTGAGTTTCAAATATTTACCTCTTTGTTGTCTAGGATAGTCATAAAGAGTGTATGCGTATGTTCTAGAAATAAATAGTACAATATTACATAAAATCCCAACACAATGTCCCCACTATAACTCGAACCCATGACTTAATGCCAATGGGAAAGGTGCTTAACCACTTGCACAGTTGCACCCCAACTGTACTTATATTCTAGAGTGTTAAGTGAACCAACCTTACATACACGTGGGTGCACACATACACAGAGAGAGAGAGAGAGAGACTAACTCAGCATGACCTATTGTTTTCCCTGGATAACATTACTAGAATGACCTACACTACTGTTTTGGATATTAGGCGATCACGCAGCTTCCAGCACTTTCTTCGCAATTACCCTCGGATGCTACTCAATCAAACTCATATAGTCATGCCCTTTTCTCCCATCTGCAGAATGCTCTACTGACAAACACTCTTCAAAGGGTAATGGTCCTCCTCGAGAGAAATTTATTCCTTTTCTTATTTTCAAACTGTTCAGTTAATGTCTCGTCTTTTCCCCTTTCACCTGATAGGATAGTATTCTTAGTGCAATGAAGCAAATTGCAGTTGGTGACTTTCCAGGTATCAGCTATTAGTGCAATATATATGCACACCATTCTTGTATGTAGACTCTTTCTCATTTTATGTGTCCACCTGTATTTGCAGATGCAGGATCTATGCCGGTGAACATAGCAATGGCAGAGAAATCCATGGTACGATAAGTTAGGGGCACTTATTGCATGTATTGTAAATATCTGTTCATCCACTAACATTTTACTTTTGTTTGAATCCTTGTTATCGTCTCATTTTATCACTCTTAAATCTATGGTCAGTCGGAATCTTAATTTGAGCACATAAAGCATTTCGAAATACAATTTTCTTTTTTAAAGCCGAAGCAACTATTAGAAGATAACTAGAGATCTAATAACGTTGAATGGCATTTCTCAAACTTGTTACGTAATTACAGAACAGTCAATTGATCTAGTTCTGGATTGAATCAAGTTGTGTATGTTTGCTCCTTATATTTGTATCTAATTGCGAGAGATATTGTTTTTAGATAATAAGAATATAATTTGCATGCAATTTTGCTTTTGTAGCTTGAGGCTGCTCATGAAAGAGAAAAGGACTTGATCCGAGAAATAACCGAGTTGCAGTTGAGGTATTTATTGCTACTCCATGTTTTATGTAACCTTACTAGATTTAAATAGGCTTTTTAAGAAACTTGGCTCTCTTCTGTAGGCTTGTACGTAGCCAGGAAGAGATCCAGAAATATAGATCAGAGAATCACGGTGAAATTCATAAGTGAATGAATTCTGGGTACGGTATATATAGCTTTCCTAACATTTACGAAGATAAAACCTCATGACCATAGATGCACTTGATGACATTATTACTAGTCAAGTTTCTATCATTTATTTGAATTCATGATGGAAGGTTACTGGTTTAGCTATATTCAGGTTATCTTTAGCCTTTTCTTTTATTAGCAGGCTAAAAAATCTGAAATTGCAATTTTAGCTAAAGATTCTGCAGTTCTTTTCCTTCGTACCATCCTTTTCTTGTTGGTATTTGAAACAAAGGAAGTCTTTTCAAAAAACTACAGATGGACTGTGTTAGGTGTTTGCTCAGCTGTAGTTTGGCTTTCAAGTTTTTAAATCTTATTTCGACCAAAATAACTTATTTGTGATATTTCTTTGTTATATAACTCAATTTGCCACTCTCCTTGAAGGGTATGTTTGGTTGGTAGGAAATTGAGGTAGTGTTTAGTTATGAGGTGGATAAGAGAGATGAATAAATGACATTCATTTTGATGTGTGTGGAAAATATTAAGGTGTTATGAATTGTGATTCTGATTTTATTGTGTGACGAATCTTTTCATTATACAAATATTTATAATCATATATCACACAAATGGACATATTCACATAATCATGGTTTCTGCATTTTCACTTCATTTTACACACATTATATCAAATCAGAACTCTATTCCAGATCTTTTTAATCCAGAAATATCAAGTTTAGATAAATAAAGTATGTACTATAAATACAAAGGTACTTGTTTGTCATGCATATGCAATTTGCAAAGCAAGTTTCATTCCAAAATTAATACCTAATTTAGATATAATAAATATAAACAATGATATTTTAAAACCTTATTTTTGACGTTTTAAACTCTATGTTAAAATGTAATAAGCCATAATTTGAATGAAGAAGCTCTTATAAAATTTAATAATCCTCAACGGAAATTTCTTAAGTTGAATTGAAATGAGAGAATTATGATTATTTAGAGTTGTAAGGTAATTCTGATGATAGATGCTTGACATGTCATATAAATGAGCAGGGATATGAAAGCTCTGGTTGTCGATTTTTAATTTTGGGAGTTGAATTTGTAAAATTGCTATGGATTATTTTATTTTACATGTTTATTTGCCGTGGAAAATCCACAATAAACTCAACAGCCGACATATTGGCAATCAAGCCTACTCCAACAATGAAGTTGAATTTGAGAAGAATGAAGATATATGCGAATTAATATATAGTGAATGTTGTGGTAACCGGGTATTAATAAGATAGCTAGATTCGAGATCAAATTGGGGAAATGCGTACTGCATTTATAATTTTCTTACGACTCGTACAGTGTCTTGCTTTGTATCTCGTTGATGTATTCTTTATTTGCCTGCGTGTATCTACTTTCTCTCTATTAGAGGAACCATTTTCAAGCCCGTAACTCCAAATTCCATCTTCTTTGACTATTTCATGGTGGTAACCGCTATCAATTTGAAACACAGTTTAACCTACAAGCCATCGCTTTAAGGCCAATAAAGTATTTTGGTTTCATCTTTTCAGCTTTCAAAGAGAATATCACAAGTTAATTTCTTAATCTTTGGAAATATCCTTAGATAGCAATTGACTTGATAATAAACATTTTTGGTTATAGATACCTATTTAAAGAATATGAACTTCGAAGACAATTTCTTTTCGTACTTTTGAGAACCACCTCAACAAAAAGGAACCCATCAAGGTTTGAGGACCAGCTCAAAGGAGTGGCGGACGTAAAAAGAATGTTTAATTGAGCTTTCAGAGCCTGCTCGAAAAAATAACAAATCCTAGAAGAAATGAGAATGAATTATATATGAAAAGATTTGTTTATGCAAAATAAGAATTATTTTAAGCCACAAACATCAATAGCATATGAAATTTATGATTGTGATCTTTTCCATTTTTAATAAACGAGTATAAAAATTTGAAAAGAAAAGATATCGACTTTGAACCTTATTTGATCCTACGTTTCAAATTATTTGTTATCCCTATGGAAAATTATTTTCATAAATCCAAGTAGGGAGTGGACCATATAAGAAAAAATCATTCCATGCGAAATATGAAAGAGTCCAAGTTATGAGATCAATAAGATATAAAGGTTGTGCCAATTGGTGCTTATGTAAGCACGGTCCTCACAGGGACACGGAGGATGTCATGTTTTTCTATTTTTTGTCGCTAGTTTTTTCCCACCTTTGAGGAGAAATATGAAAGGAAAACTCCATGAAGGAGAAAGGGACTTTGTGAGCCCTAGAAACTCAAGAGCTTGGAGAAGAGAGTCTTTGAAGATCTCAAACTTGAAGATCACTGGAATTTTAGTTTCTTGTTTATTATGAATACATTAGTTTTGGTTTTTGTTATTTATTTTATCATGTTTAACTGAAATGTTATATTCTAGGATTAGAGAGTTGTCATTTATTAGAATTCAGTCTTGATCATATCATACATTTTTTTTTAATTTTCATTCTAAATGTTTGCTTAATTAACCCCAACAATTTTACATGAAATTGATGGCTTAATCTTAATCGAAAGAAGTGATAGGATTCAGAGACAGAATAATTCGATAGAATCGAGAGATTTGAGTTCAGAATAATAACTTATAAGATCTCATGGGAGTTGCAGGTTCAGTTTAACTAAAATATTAAAATATAAAAAATGAAAAATAAATCAACCTAAAAACTGTCTAGGTTTGGTTGTGATTAGTGTTTGGCGACACGATCTCATTAGTCTTAAAGAAAATCAAGTGGTAAAGGAGAGAGAAGTAAAGGGCACCGCTTGTAGGGCGCGTGGGCGGTGAGGACTACTGTTAGATGATAAATAAGACCTTCTATTATCATAAATTCATATTACCAATCCTCTTTTACAACTGCCCCACCAAGTACAATTACCTCAGCACATAGTATCACAGACTGATGTCATACATTGTGCATCATGTATTGTACTCTTAAAGACACAAAATAATTTACCTTCAATTCAGATACAATACGAGAAAGAAAGGAGAGAGGTGAGAGAGAGAGAGAGTATCGAAGGGGAGCGCGATCAGAGAGAAACCAAGAAAAGGGGTCTTCAATCTTCTGATTCCGAAAATCTTCATTACGGAAAATAAAGATAGTCAAGCAGAGAAATGTGAAGCAATTGTTTTTTGAAGGAATCAGAAGCAATGGCAAGAGAAACTACATGGGTTTCAGGGGAGAAGTGTGAATACAGAAAGAAAAAAGAAAGATATAGCTAAGACTGCTATTGTTGTGATGATTTGTTTTACTTGAATCTAAATTGTGGGAGCTCCAATAAGGTCAGCCCATTGAATTTTCTGGTTTGTGTGAGCTCATTTTTTCTATTAAGTTTGAATCCTTACGTTCTTTTGATTCATTATTCCCAAGCTCAATTTCGGGCATAAAAATCTGAACTTGAAGTGCATTCAAGCTTGAATCTTCAATTGAGGGAGTGGCATTTGGGTTGTCGTGGGATTTTGATAATGCTGTTGAATTGTGGTGGTTTACTTAAAGTTGCAGGGAGGTATCTAAATTTTGGTTTTGAGATTTAGGTCAATAAAGGGTTTTTTTGTAGTATAGCAACAAAGTTGGGTTTACGGCTGAAGAATTTGAAATATCTGAAATTTGGCTTTTTGGAGGGAGAGTTGGTTCTAATTGAGAATTGAGATCTTATGGTTTAAATTCACCCTCCAACTATCGTTGTAAGTAAATGTTGAAGTTTTGGATATGGGTTATGGTTTGATATTGTTGAGGTTGTTATTCGAAAGGTGTATGTTGTGTATAAAATGAGCTTTTGGAAAGACCCCAGTTTAGTTAAGCATTCAGTATCGTTGTTGTGGCAGCTTGTATTTTTTGTTTATGGATTCTTAATGTGGTGAGGAGGATAGAGAGCTACTAAGAGATGCAACGACCTCATCAACATTCTCGAAACAATCTTGATGAGTTGAAAGGTCAGCTGGTGAAGAAACTCGGGCCTGAAGGGTTCAAGCAGTACTTTTACTACCTACAGAGATTCTTGAGCCTGAAACTGAGTAAGGTTGAGTTCAACAAACTATGTCTGAGAGTTCTTGGACGCGAGAATATTCCACTCCACAACCAACTTATTCGTTCAATACTTAGAAATGCCTGTTGTGCGAAATCCCCACCTCCAGCGAGCCATAACGATGATGCTTCAAAACATGGTTTCCAGCAGAATGGATCCCACATTGGCATGGCTCAGGCTTCTTATTCACCCCATTTTTCAAATGGAGGTGAGATGGCACCGATTTCACCCAGAAAATCCAGATCTGGTAACCGCGATAGGAGAAGTGGGGACCACCGAAGCGCCCTTTTACCGAATGGAAAGACTGTTTTTCCTCAGCCTATCCTGGAGAATGGGGTTTTGAATAGTGGGAAGCTGGTGCAAGATGAAAAGGAGAGGACAGAAGTTGTATATAGCAAGGAGAAGATTGAATTGGTAGTTAGCAATGACAAAAAAGAGGCTTTTTCGAGTAGTCCCCTTCAAGCGCCCCTTGGGGTTCCATTGTGTCGAGTTAGCATTGGTGGGGCTTGCCGAGCTCTGCCTTTAGCTAGTAGCAGTAGATCTTTGTTGACGCTTGATGGCGGCACTTTGTTGGACAATCACATGTTGAGAGACCGAATGGAGTACATTGCTGTAGCACAGGGTCTAGAAGGGGTGTCTATGGACTGTGCCAACGTACTGAACCATGGGTTAGACTCTTACATCAAAGGATTACTTAAGTCTTGCATTGAGCTTATGGGAGCTAGGGCAGGGCATGATTTGACAAAGAATAACACCCACAAGAATCATGCTTCTGTGAAGCTACTTAATGGTGTCAAACCAGGTCATCAGTTTCATATGCCAAATAGTAGTGCGCAGCAGTATCAGATTCAAGAACAGAAAGTTCTTTCCCCAATTTCTTTGCAGGAATTTAGAGTTGCTATGAAGCTGAATCCATGGCAACTTGGCGAGGACTGGCCAATGTTATTAGAGAAAATATGCACATATTCCTTTGAAGAATAACATGGAGCATGAGGTTCTCGTTTGCTGATTGAATGAACTGGTCCCCGCTGGATAAAAAGGCATGCTTCTTCTGGCCTTGATATGATTTTAGTTGCTCTTATTCGTGGCCTTTTGAACCAGCACTGATATTTCAAAGTATAATCCAAGATAATGGGGGCCAAAGGAGGAATCTGATTTCCGTCGTGCTATGGGGCTTTCTACAATTGGGAGAGCCCATCATTAGCAATTAGTAGATGAATACCTTAGATTAGGTTGCTCTGTTGTATGATTAGCATTATCCCAACTTATAATTTTTTTTCCTTTCTCCTGTAATTTATAGCCAATGAGAAATTCTAAAACAGTTTTGCAGGAATAATGTGTGTTGTCAGATCAAAGGGTGGGATTCTGCGATGTAATAGACAAGTGCATGTACCTTCACCTTCAAGATTTATTGGAATTTAATATTAATCACACTGTTTAACCAATTGCTCTCTTTTCTTTCTTTCTTTCTTTCTTTCTTTCTTCCTTTTTTTGTTTCTATGTATCCCTTTCTTTTCTTGTTATTTTATCACCATATGACCTGCTAGTCCTGATGCACTTCAATTCAGCTCTTAGAGCCCTAGTTGTGCAGCTTTGTATACATCGGAAGTTTTTGTGAGAAGACAGGTTTATTTCATTGATGCATTTAACGGATTGCCAAGCTATGTCTTATTTAGTGGTGCAATCCTCATGAAATCACTTATTTGATGATGTATCATTTAGTTTTACTGGCTTTTTACTTGATTTTGCAACACTGAGTATCTATGTCCTCATCATTTGAGGAGTGGATAACTGTAGGATGAAGTTTGTTGCTTTCTAATCTTGTATAGTGAATAACCTTGCCTTAGCTCTAGATTTTTGCAATAGAATCATGATGGATGTGCAAAATATTCCTCCTTTTTATTTTCCCTTTGGATGTCATGATCTGGATTCTCACTAATGTAGTATTTTCTGCTGGTAAAGATCTGACTTGCTTCTAATCACCCCAGGCACAAGATACATAACAGTCCATGTATATGAAGAAATGTTCTTGTTGCCTTTTGTTGAACCAAATTTTCAGATGTTTTTCTCATAAATATCTCACTTTGTAAAAAGTTTGGACATGATTCATTTACTTTATGCTTTTGACAAACTAGACTTTTATGGAAGATTATAAGTGACATAGTTTTTAACTTCTGTTACGGAAGATTATAAAGGAGATTTTTTATGCTCTTATGCATGCTTGTTATTTTAATTTTTCAGTCAGCCAATACTGTTTGAAGCTTTCAAGTGAAATCCTAGGCCTTTTTGTAGTTTTATCTTACACTGCAGCTTCAGAATCTCCACAGGGTACCGAGCATTTATTGCTGTATCAATGTTTATAGGGATTGGTTATGTGTAAATACTGGTTTGTTCCTACTCATAATTTAATGCTCTGATCCTGAATAATTTCTAGTCAGTTGAGTCTGAAAGAAAACCATGACACTGAGAGTGGTGAATGATGCTGGATTATACAGCTCAGCATCCGAATCAAGCATAGGTATGGAAAGCTTACTTTATGAATTCGTTGGTTTTCATTGCTTAAGCTTTCTAAGCTTCAAAATAAAGATTGGTTTCTTCTCTGATATTCAGTCTTGTTATCCATAATGAATTTTTATATGTCAATTACTTATCATGATTAAGTCTTCTTGCACGTGTCCTCTTTCCCAGAAACTGAATGCTGGCTTGGCCTTTTATTGTATGAAATTCTATCTCACAATTCTTCCTTCTCTAACAATGTCAGTTGTTTTAAGACATTTGTAGAAACACAAGTACATGTAAGTCATGTCTATATGAATCTTTTTCCTTCTGTTGCACTTGTTATTGTGCTTAATTATTTATAATTACTTCTGCAGCTTCCCTTCAGTCTAATTATGTGCTATTCTTTTGATAATTACTGGATATGTGATCGATAAATTCGGCTTGAGGGACCAAAAAATAAACATTTTCACCATCTGTTATTGTTAGATGTACTTTGGTATATTTACAAAAAAGAAACCTTTGCCAATTATCTCATTAATAAAATGACACTCAGTCCGAACTGAAGATTCTAAGTCAGACGTTTAAAAGATCTCTTTAAATGATTATCTTTATTCTTTTCATTTTCCCTTGTAAAATAACAAAATCTTGTAATTTGCAATTTCGCATCTCTTATGCTTTTTTCCTATTACAAAAATCGGGGTTTCAGTAAGTCCAGTATCCTTAGCTTGTGGATTTTCACCTTGATGATATTCATGATGATTTTAATCATGGTCATCCTCTTTATTAGCTTATGTATTTTCATCTGTATTTGATAATATGACTTTTCCCACCTCTTTTTTGCTATCCCTACACTGTAGTAACTACAGTTTTCAATATTTGTGTTTTAGTCACCATTAGTCTAAAAAATAGGCTTAGTTCATATTTTATATCAGGTGGCTAGGGATTGGACAACTGGTAGACAAGAATATCAGCCCATGATTGCAGCTGAAAAAGCAAGACTAATTAAAATAAATGTTAACAAGGGACAAATCCACTTCAATCTCAAAGCCTGCTTAGTGTGCTGCCAAAATTCAATGAGGATCCTTCCTTTAGGGACTATTCATCCTGTAATTCTTTTTCCTTATTAGTGGATTTTGTTTATTTCTTATAAAAAAAAGTCACTTTATATAATGTTATGACTTGGTTACATAAATCCCCGAAACTATTGGGCATCCCTAGCCTCTCGAGCAAGAAATGCTGGATTTAATTCCTTTTATGATTTTCATAATCAATTACTTAGCATCCTCTGTACTCTGTATTGGAATTAATAGTGTAAGTGAATGTGATGAATCTTACTTTTTTCTCTAATATTGTTTGCAGAAACTATATGGTTCAGTTGAATCACTGCATGTTTTCCCCTGAGCTGCATTTGGTGAAGAAAAGGGGCGGCAAGACATTTCAATAAATCTCATAACCACATTCATCTTGTTGCAGAGCTGCAATATAGTTAAAGCCAGAGAGGTATTTGTAAGTAAACTGGAAGATATACTAAGAAAGTTTACGTGCATCAGATACGCATTCTGGAAGCCGTTGTTTAGGCAAATACATGTATGGAAGGTTTTATTTCAGAAGCTTTTGTTTGAAATTGGAGATTTCTGGAGTGACAGATATTCACTGGGAAGATGGTATGATCATTATCATTCCCCTTGCCGTGTCCGCACAAAAGTAAGACTACTTACTCTATATGACAAAACTCCAATCTCTAGTGATATTCTCCTTGCCACTGTCTATTGATTCCTCTTCATGTTAAAGAATAGATGGTTTGAGTTTCACTTTACCCATATTGACCAGCAAGATTCATTTAGAATTTTTGTCACTCATCCCACTCCCTATTCCAAGAAGATGCAAACTTTGTCCCCAACATTTGAACATCCTTTTAGAATCTGAAAAGATAAAGAAAAGGAGATAAAAACTCTCCATCTTTATTGGATGAAGATTAAAGATCTTGTTTTGTGATGAATCTTTTTACCTTGGGATGGCATGTTTGGAAAAAAAAATCAAAAAATGCTAGGAAAATATGACAAACTGAGTCAGTCATGTGTGGGTTGTGATGCTTTGATGGAGTGAATTTGTTTATAGTTGGTGCTGATTGATATTTGATAGATAGATTAGCAAAGCTAGTTATTATGAAAATGTTATGTCACAGATGAAATTTTTGTAGTTGGCAGAAGATTCATTTGATACTGATGTAAAAATGTGAGTTTTCGATGCAATTATTTAATTGTAGTCATGTTATTTAAAAATGTGAGTTTTCAATGCAATTCATTTGATAATGTTATTTTTGTAGGTTACATTTGGATGTTCTTCTTTTTTATTGTTAAACAAGGATTTGTGCTTCAGAAAGCGATACATATTCTTGCACTAAGATTACCATTTTATGAAATGAAATATTAAGTGAAATCTTAATATTTGTCTGTCTTGTCCTATCTCAATGTTTATATAATATATTTATGATTTATGTGCGAGACCACGGAAGCTCCGTTTAGCAAAAGTTGAAAACTGAAAGAACTGACTGTGATATCAAAGCTGTCGTACTGGTAAAGCTAAAAATTCAATCGAGAATCAACCGAAAAGAAATTTTTAATTGATATTTCTATTTTTTAAGAAAAATTCTAAATGAAAATAAGTGAAAGAAAAGAATCTTTTTTTTTTTGGCATTAAAATTTAAATATGTTACAAAATCAAATTCAACTAAATTAAACTATAATTCCACTGCATCAAAACACCTTGTTCAAACAACATTTTGTGACACAATTAATTGTGAATTCAAAGATCACGTGTTTGAAAAGGGAAAAAATGTGGATCATAGAAGAGGGAAATAAGAGAAAATATATGTTGATACAATTAATTGTGAATTCAAAGATCGCATGTTCGAAAAAAAAAAGAGTGGAATAAGAGAGAATATATGTTGATAATGACACTGCACGACTGTCTAGGGATTCGAAGATAACAGTCTGAATACTGAGAAATTAAATATCAATTAGATTCTAAATAGTAATAGTATATTCTAGTAAATTATAAGCAATCATTGATCTGTCAGTCGATCATCTGGTTTCGAAGACTATAATTTTTTTTAAACTGAATACATCTATAAACTGAACCAATCCGATTGAAGTGCTTCCCTTCAGTTGGTTTTTCCGGTCCGATTTGATTTTTTATTATATAATAATACAGATACATGACGCAATTAACTGAAGAAATGTTTTTTAAATTATTTTATTCTTCAAATTTATGGAGACCAACAAAACCAGGGATGATTGACGGACTTAACCGATTGTTTGCAAGTGCAAAACTTTTGCAGGCGTAAAAATCTAATATATATTCTAAAAACATAAATAATGTATAATTTTATATATCCAATAATTGAAATATAACAAAACTGCGTAATTTTGGGTCAAATTGATAGTAAAATATAAACTGTAAAGTTCGATGCAATCATTTTTACACTAATCTTTCAATATAACGAAGTGTTTAAACAAGGAGAAATTAATATCGGTCTTTAATCTTCAGGAGAAAGTTGGGAAAAAAAAGGGGAAAGAAAAAGAACATTTTTATATGGCCACTATATCCTGTAGTATTTGCTAGGATATTGCTCCAGTAATCTCGCCTGCCACAACAAATTTTATACTCAACATACAGAACAAAATTTACAAGCATTGGTCTTTTTTAGTTTTCACAATTCTGTGAAATAAATTAAAAAAAAAATCAAAGACTGGACAGGATTTGTATGATTGGGAAATATATAAATTTCTTTATTTTTGTTTCTTAATTTAATTAGGCACTTGCGCGGCTAATCTTGCTCTCAAATCCTTTCTCAATATCTTCCCTGATGGAGACTTGGGAATTGCATCCACAAAAAACACACGATTTATTCTCTTGTAGAAAATAACCTGTCCGTACATAAAAAGAACATTTCAAAATCTATTAAAGTATAATTGAAAAATAAATTTGAAGAATTATTGATTAAAGATTGAAAATAGAACGTTAATGTATGACCTGCTTGGAGATGAATTGCTTGATTTCATCCTCAGTGATGGTGGAACCATTCGATCTCGCAACAAAAGCAACAGGAACTTCTCCAGCTTGCTCATCTATCATTCTGATTAAAAGAATAATCTAATTAATTGTAATGACTTATGCAAATTAATAATATATATATATATATATGTTTCGACTGAGAAGTCATGAAATTAAATAGTTACTAACGGGACGACTGCAGCGTCGGAGATAAATGGATGATTGAGGAGAAGGGCTTCAATTTCAGCTGGCGCAACTTGGAAACCTTTGTATTTGATTATTTCCTTCAATCGATCCACGATGAAGAGCTCGTCGTCAGCATCAATGAACCCTATGTCACCCGTGTGTAGCCACCCTGCCTCGTCTATAGTCCTCTTTGTAGATTCCGGATCATTCAGATAACCTATATCCATACCAATTTTCATTACGTTATTTATGTATAAATGGAAAGACAGAGGTTAGTAATCATCTAACCATTTTGATATATGATATGGTAAGCCAAAGCATTAGGAAATATATCCTCTTTAGGTAAGCAGACACCTGATTTTCTAGATGCTCTTTTGAAAAGAAAGTGAAAATTCACTTTTATATAATAAGACCTTATTTCTTTAAATATTACATGTTCAAATTACGAGTTAAGAGAACAAATTATATTGAAATCTCATATATTTATATAGCAAATACTGCTAAAATGGAACTTGCAAAACGCAAGTATTACAAAAACCAATTAATTTCTCCAACCACCAAAAAAAATTGAAATTTGTTTAGATAAAGCATGTAGTTGCAATGGGAACAAAAAATTGGAAAATTGTACGACCCAAGCAAAATCAATACGTCATATTACGAGTAATGAGTGGTCTTTTTCAAACGTTATGTGTCAAACCCCTCTCAATCCTATCCTCAACATTAAATGTTGATGATGCTTCAATTTTAGATGATTAATCACTCCACGGAGTCTTCTACATTCATTATTTAATCGATGTAGTGTTTTTTCATTAAATAATTTAACACATTGGAATGGAGTTTTTTATACACAATTACCTCTAATAAGTAATATACATTTATAAATATATATATTTCGAGAGAAAAAATGTAGATTTATATTATTATCCTTAAATTAAATAAAGGATAATATAAAATAGTGAACATATTTTTTGTGAAAAATAAAACACGTTAGAGCACGTACCTTTCATGATTTGGTCCCCTCTAATACAAATTTCTCCAGGCTGATTTCTACCTAAGGAAGCACCGGTTTCAGGATCAACAATTTTCATTTCAGCATTTCTTACCACGGTCCCGCATGCACCTGATTTTATCTCAAATGGCTCTTTTGCAAATGCTAGGCACATTGATAGCACTGGACCAGCTTCCGTCATCCCATAACCCTACATTTTTTTTTAATTTCATTTATTTCCAAATCAAAATATATTACCACAAGCTCTCAAAGTCAACACTTTCGTCATGTGTTGGTGTCACACCACGCATGCACCTATTTAGTCAAATGAATCATTGAGTTGTCGCATATATTTTTTACGATAAAAATTCATGTGGATCTGTCGTGACTATTAATTAATGATTGGAATATTCTTAAAATACTGATAGATACATTTAACACGAGAGATTTTGTACTTGTGCATCTTTCGTACATGTTATGATGGTATTAAAATGTACTTATTCTTTCTATAAATATATACATATATATATATATACTTATTTCGCGTTAAGTCAGGTATGGATCTTTTTATTATATTTTTTGTGTTCTACGCTGAATTTTTATTATGTTTTATTTAATATTTCTGAAATTTTAGTTTTGTAATTTAATTTATGAGGTGTTTGGTTGGTGGATTTCGGAATCGGGGAATGAAATGATTCCGAAACCCACCGTTTGATTCGTGGATTTCGCAATGGGGGGTTTGGGAATCATCCAAACCCATAGGTTAGCTTGGGTTTGAGATTTGATTCCCCAATTTCATTCCTCAAATTATTTTTTATTTTTTTATTTTATATCATTTTTAATTGTTTTATATTATTTATTTATTTTTTGAAAAAAACTTATAATTAAGATTTTCATGTCATTTCTCATATTTATTTATATAATTTTATTTTAACGACATTTATGAGTAATTAAATAATTAATTTTTAAAAATTATAA
>AYJT01082808.1:0-11081 GCA_001278415.1 Ocimum tenuiflorum | reverse complement strand
GAGAAGTTGGAAGATTTGACGTCCTCCCTGGCGACGGCGGCCGGAGATCTGCAGCAGTTCCCCATGAAAAAACGGGATTTGAGAGATGTACCTCAAAATTAAGCAAAAAAACCCTAACTCAAAGCGCAGAAGCTGGGCTTTCGCATGGCTGGAGAGTGAAACCCTTGCCTCGCTGGAAGTAGAACAGAGCTTAGTGATGATAATGCGGGTGATTTTTCACACACAATGACTGAGTGTGTGTGTGAAAGGGGAAAGGGTTTTTTTTTTTCACTCTGCAATTAGTGAGGTGTGCGGTAATGGCTCAGATGCTTTTGTAAGAGAATGAGAGATCTTTTTAATTTTTTATTCCTTTAGTATACTTCTTTTTCTTTTTTTTTTTCCTAAACAAAAAGTTAATGTAATATTTTGTAATATATATATACATATATATATATATGCTCGCGTTCTTGGTGTGATAAATAACGTAAGATCTTGTCCGTTTGTGTAAAAAATGGACGCGGATTTGCTAGGCCACGTGTTCAATTATTCAAATGTATTGTGTATAAGACGTAGTTACATTATGAGAGTAAAAAAGTAATTTGCTAATTAATTTTATCTATTGTACGGTTAGTAAGTCTTTATAAGATGTGACAAATAGGTCAGATACATTTTATCACAAGTCTCCAAATGCATTATGTATTCACGTAAGTTTTCAAATGCATTTTTGTTTAAAATTATGCAGTTTTTACAAATTCATGTTTTTCATCTGATTTTTTTCAAATAAATATATAAAATTAGGATTTCGTTTGAAATATCTTTAAATTTCCTTTAACTTGATATATCACACACGGAAAAAATGATTTAAATCGAGTGAGAAATTTTAATTTGAAATTTTATGAAATTTTAGAAGAGAGAAAAAAAATACGAGAGAGAAAACATCTTACCTTAATATCATTGGGCGTGATTTAAAAGTTATTGATCTGTGCAATTTGGGGGGTTGGATAGCGGAAATGAAAGGTTGTGATCTTACATCATTTATCACACCAACCAACTTTATTGTACGAACACTAACCTATACGGAGTGGATCATATAAGAAAAATCCTCCCATAAAGAATAAGAATGAACCTGAGGCGTAAGATCAATAAAATATACGATTGAGATCTTTTCTCTTTTTACTAAAATAACATTATCTATGTCACTCGTGTTTAGATAAGTTGGCATTCCTCACCTCTAACCAGACGAGAAATCAGTTTTCAATTTCCCCCACCCAAAATCCCCTCACTAAAAAAATAGCATTATTTATTTCTACAAAAACTACCTTATTTAAAAGGCAAAACTTACGTTAAATCGTCTAAATGATGTAGGCAAATCTAAATAGTTAATTTTCACCAATCTAATACTCATACTTAGTGGTGTCCATTTGGAACCGGAACTGACGGAACCAGTTCCAAACCGGAACCGTGGGCATTTCTGAAAATCGGAATCATGGAACCGCTGGTTCTAACCGAAATCGGCTGTAATCGGGACTGGCGGTTCCCGGTTCAGAACTGGAACCGTAACCTTAATTGGGCGGTCCAGTTCCGGTTCTAGATTTCCAGAACCGCGGAACCGACAGTTCCGAACTGGAACCGCGGCACCACTACTCATACTCATCCTGGATCCCAAACTCAAGCACATATCCATCCTGAATTTTAAACCAAAACCTGCTTAAACGGTCTAATCAAAGACCTCCTCTATTTAAAATGCATGGACAACCCATCTTTAACCAAATAGAATTCGCCTTTCATTTATAAATAGAAAAATTATTTGGTGGTGTTGTAGGCAGTATCCACCACGCTTATATGAAGTTGTGTGAGCCCACACAAAATTCACACGATTATGTGAGTGATATGGGTATCCCACAACTGTATTATAGAATTTCATTTAGAAATATTAATTTTATTCACCCGAGATTAAGAAACCCATCATAACCATGAGTCCACCTATAAAAATTTTGAATTAAATTTGAGAAATAAATTACAAAAAAAAAAAAAAAGTAGATTATAAATTGTGTCTAAAATCTAAATATTGGCAAAAACTTACATTAGACTGCTTAAACAATTTAGACGAATCTAAATAGTTCATTTCCACTCATCCAAACTCATACTGTATTGGAGGATCTTAAACTTAAACCCGATTTTAGACAGATCTAAATAGTTCATTTTCGCTCACCCAAACCCATACTGTATTGGAGGATCTTAAACTTAAACCCGATTTTAGACAGATCTAAATAGTTAATTTTCACCCACCCAAATCCATACTGTATTGGAGGATCTTAAACTTAAACCCGATTAAATAAATTAGGTGATCTAACGGGAGATCTCATCCGAAAAAATTATTTAATGCGTTGAAGGGGAAAAAAAATAAAAAATACCGATTTTATCTTGGACACGTGCTCATAATTACGTGTTCCAACACGACTCTGCTTTATCTTTTACCATAAAAAAAGGAAATTTTATTACCTCTCTCTCCATTATCATTGCAATCTAGAAAGGGGAATCCCAAGAACAAATACATTTTTCAATCTCTTCCATCTTCTTCTTTGTAATCCATTCATGTCTGCAACCCAATTCTCCAAACCATAAATTTCAAATCCATAGCTCAGAACTTGTTTTCATAATCCTCATCGAATCCTGTTAATCTAACTCCCCATCTTGCCGGAGACATTTCGCCGCTGCCATCGCCGCCAGCTCATCTACATCGTGTTTTGCCCATCGCCGCCATAGTTTTTTTTCCGGCGGCGATTCCGGTCAAACTCATCTCGCACAGACGAAAACAGCAACTTTGGTTGATCAATTATCGATTCTCCGCTCCTGCTGCTGCTGGAGGTAGGGCTGGAGCGTGCGAGCGATCAGATTTGGGAGAATCACTGTGTAGATTATTGTATCTAATATAGGATAGATAGATACACCGTTTTCCGAATAAGAAGAAAGGTACGGCAAACTATCCGACCAATCTACATTTACTGGATTTCCATGTATTGGTTAATTATTTGATGGTTGTCAACATTTCTTATCTTTTGTTTTGTTGTTGATTTTCATGGAGCATTAGTATTTTATTGCTGATGATGATTACTCATGCGAGAGATTGGATTTTTGTGCTCTCCAGAACACCTAGCGCACACACGTCTTCTGCATATTTTAATTATAGGTACAAATAAACACTTGTACAATCAGCTTAAAAATACGTGAAAAGGTCAAATCATATCTAGATTTTGCTACAATATCTTTTTCTTGCCTAGTAGTAAGTTTTCCCATAACAGACACTTGTTTAGAATGTGAACGTTTGGTTGGTTGGGTGAATGTGTGGTGTTTTCCAGAAATTTATGAATTTCGAGAATGTATGTGAAAATGTAGTTGACACGACATTAACATATTATATTTTTTATGGCAGCTAATTAACTAATTGAGGATATGGATATCAGTAATGAGGCTAGGGTTGATTCATTCTCAATTGGGCCGTCAACGCTTTTTGGCCGCACCATTGCGTTCAGAGTCTTATTCTGCAAGTCTATGTCACATTTTAGGCATAAAATATTTGGGATGTTGTTGATGTACATTTACAAGTTCAAGAATTGTTTGATGGACTACTTGTCCCCTGTAATCTCATGGTTCCATCCCCGAAATCCACAAGGGATTTTACTGATGGTGACAATGATTGCTTTCTTGTTGAAACGCTACACAAATGTGAAAAGGAGGGCGGAGATGGCATATAGGAGGAAGTTTTGGAGGAATATGATGAGAGCTGCATTAACTTATGAGGAGTGGGCTCATGCCGCTAAAATGATGGATAGAGAGACTCCTAAAATGAATGAAGCTGATCTCTATGATGAGGAACTCGTGAGAAATAAACTTCAAGAGCTTCGGCATCGTCGCCAAGAGGGTTCTCTGAGGGATATCATATTCTGTATGAGGGCTGATCTAGTTAGGAATTTAGGTAATATGTGCAACCCAGAGCTCCACATGGGAAGACTCCAGGTGCCCAAACTCATAAAGGAGTACATAGATGAAGTGACCACACAGTTGAGAATGGTGTGTGACTCTGATTCGGAGGAGCTTTTGTTGGAGGAGAAGCTTGCTTTTATGCATGAAACAAGGCATGGGTTTGGTAGGACGGCTTTACTTTTAAGTGGAGGTGCGTCATTAGGAGCTTTTCACGTTGGAGTAGTGAAAACATTGGTCGAACATAAGCTTTTGCCTCGGATAATTGCTGGCTCTAGTGTGGGGTCAATAATGTGTTCTGTTGTTGCAACTAGGTCTTGGCCCGAGCTCCAGAGTTTCTTTGAGGATTCTTGGCATTCGATTCAGTTTTTTGACCAGATGGGTGGTATATTCACTGTTTTCAAGAGAGTCATGACGCATGGTGCAGTTCATGAGATAAGACAATTGCAAATCATGCTCAGGCACCTTACGAATAACCTCACATTTCAGGAAGCTTATGATATGACTGGACGCATCTTAGGGATTACAGTTTGCTCCCCGAGGAAGCACGAGCCTCCTAGATGCCTCAATTACTTGACTTCACCTCATGTTGTCATTTGGAGTGCGGTGACTGCTTCTTGTGCTTTTCCTGGTCTATTTGAAGCTCAAGAGCTGATGGCGAAGGATAGAAGTGGAGAAATTGTTCCTTATCATCCACCATTTCTGTTGGGGCCCGAAGTGGCTCCAAATGCTTCAGCTCGACGTTGGAGAGATGGTAGCTTGGAGATTGATTTGCCAATGATGCAGTTGAAAGAACTTTTTAACGTAAATCATTTCATAGTGAGTCAGGCGAACCCTCATATTGTACCTTTACTAAGGCTAAAGGAGCTTGTTAGATCTTATGGAGGCAACTTTGCTGCGAAGGTATGTTTTACCTTCCTTGTCGATGATGTATGATCTCGTAATTCATAATTAGTCAGCACAGGTGCTCTGAAACTTAAAATATGTAAGAAATAATCATTTCAGTGTATCTTATCTTGTGTTACACGCCTTAACATAATCTTTTAGGACTCTTTTTCTGTAGGTTAGATTGATGAGCTTGACTCTGTATTCAACTTGCTATGACTTCAGATCTTTCTGCCTAATTAGATATAATTTTATCTTTCAAAGAAGAATACAGATTCTGGGGGAAAAGGAAGACTGTTTGAAATTTGTTTGGCTGTCATAGAACAAGATTCAGCAATGCATGTTGGTGTATGAATAAAAAATATTTATGTTTTCCTAACCCGGCCTCGTTTTCTCTCTGGAAGTTTCTGATAATGCAACTAAGTTTGTAGTCTTTGTTTTCTGGTTGATCTTATATGCTTAAATATGGGAAAGGTATAATTTACACATTTTTCAGAAGCCTCAGGAATCTTATACACTTCAAATCTTCCTCTGAGCTTGTTATCAAATTCTAGTATTTTTTCCTTGGTGTACATGAAGTAGTTCCTAGTTATTTCTTTTGCTCAATTTTGTTTTACAAACGTATATCCTTTTTGCTACATGAATGGTTTTAACTGATGGTTTTCTTACTATGCAGCTGGCTCATCTAGCTGAGATGGAGGTAAAACACCGATGCAATCAAATTATGGAACTTGGTTTTCGATTTGGAGGACTAGCCAAGCTCTTTGCTCAGGAATGGGAGGGTGATGTGACTGTTGTAATGCCTGCTACTTTAGCTCAGGTATTGTATGGAAAAGAGCTTTTAATTCAAAGCAATAGTCAGTCTTCTAAATACAGATTTCATTAAACGATGAGAAAATAAATCACAAAAATTTTGTTAGAACTCCATTAACTTCACAATGGTACTTATGTGATTTCTGATGAATTTTATCTATGAATGATCAGTTATGTTGTCCGGCCCGCCCCATTTTAAATGCCTTCCCTGGTCTGTTAAACTTTAATGTCAAACCATTTTGTCTATAACTAGTTGCTTATGCCTTATAATTTATATGAATTTTGGTTAAATGATGAGCTACTCGAGATGGGCCAAAAAAAACCCAAAATTGCTTGATGTATGTTGAGTCAAGTTAATCGAGTAGGTTGGAAGCTTTCAGAATTCCTGATTCAATATGCTCGTGAGCCTTGAGCTTTTTAAATTTACATTACTTAATTACATATGGATCAATAACATATGAATAATTTAAACTTCTTCGTCGAAATTAAATATAAATATATATAAAAAAATCGAGCTTGATGACCTCGACCCCACTCGACTCATGTTCGCCCTACTCAAAGCTTTCAACAGATTCATAAGCTGACTCTCTGACTCGTTCTTTTTTATTCAGTTGTCAAAGATCATCCAGAATCCATCATATGCAGAACTTCAGAAGTCAGCAAACCAGGGAAGAAGATGCACTTGGGAGAAGCTCTCAGCAATAAAAGCAAACTGTGGAATCGAGCTCTCTCTCGATGAGTGCGTCGCAATACTCAACCACATGCGCCGACTGAAACGCAGCGCCGAGAGAGCTGCAGCCGCCACTGCCTCCCACAGCCTCCCCCAACCCAGCTCGGTGCGATTCAGTGCATCGAGAAGAATTCCTTCTTGGAATGTCATCGCCCGAGAGAACTCGACAGGGTCTCTCGAGGAAGACCTACTCGCCGACGTCTCGTCCTCTCTCCACGGCGGCTCAACTGTGCCAACCCCAAAAAATCTCAGGACCCACCGCTACGCGTTCGATGGGAGCGACAGCGAGTCCGAGACTGCCGATCTCAATTCTTGGACCAGATCAGGGGGCCCATTGATGAGGACAACCTCAGCAGATCAGTTCATCGATTTTGTGCAGAATTTGGAGGGGGATACCAGAATGAACAATAGAGGGGTTGTGGGAAACAACTTCCATCAAGTTCATCCAGGCTTACGGATTACGACTCCAGACAGAACGTCCGATTCGGAATATGAACAGTTTGGCAGCCGGACTCCGACTCCGGTGAGCAGCTCGAGCATCATGGTGGGGGAAGGCGACCTCTTGCAGCCAGAACGAATCCAGAATGGCATAGTGTTCAATGTGGTGAGGAAGGAAGTGTTGACGCCGTCGGCCAGGAGCCAAGACTCGCCAACGCGTGATTCAGTTGCGGAGTGCGTGCAGCTCGACTGCCCGGAGAAAGAATTGGATGGAACATCGGTCTCTGAGAGCGGAGACGATGTTAGGGATGATATTTATGTGGATGAGGGTAGCACCGGTGGCAGGCCGGAGAATTTTTCCGGTGACGATGTGTGCGATAAGCATGTTACTGGGTTGGTGGTTGAATCAGCTCATAGCTAACTCGAGCATTGCATTTGTATTCAAGAACAACAAATTCAGCTTTAAAAAATTGATACACCTACCTCCTATGTGATTATATAAAAATTGTATCATCTATAAGTACGACAGCCAAATAGTTAATCAAAAAAAATTTCCATTTCATTATTCTATGATTTATCTTGCAATTCAATTTGGTTAATCCTAATATTTCAGGCTAGATGTTCTTGGCAGGGCCAATAAAACAGTTCTTGAGATTGGCTTCAATTTTCACTCTGATTTATGCAATAATTTTCGTTTACTTAAAACCAAAAACTTCCCTGCAAAAACTACTGAGTCAATTGTATTTTGATCCTGTCGGACATGATCCCAATGCCCAAAATCTTGCAATTTCAGTCCCAAAATCGCAAAAGTATTTGCTCAATTTATATTAGATTTAGCTTATAATGTTCTTAACGATATAAAGAAATTGCAATTAAAAGTACCAAAATAATTTTTAAACTAAAATTACAAAAGTATTTTGACAAAAAATTTGTTGATTGGAAAAAAATACAAATATGGAACTAAAATAAAACGGAACGATGTCCTATGGGACCGAAAATGCAATTTACTCCAAAAACTGTAATCTAGCATACAGGTATATCACATTCCAAATATGTATTTACATGAGTCGGAGAAAGAAAGGGAAATCACAAATACTCACAAACATAATTAACAGCAAAAGGTTATCACATCAAACACCATACATTCCAACCACAAAACCAAGTTCAAACACTGACATAATTCAGTGAAAATCAGCATCATGTAAATGCCAGTTCCATGATCTCTGAAATTATCTACTGTATCAAGAAAGCTTCAAACACAACAGAGATAATCATAACAAAGGGAAAGAGGAAGTCCTACCAGCAGTCATAACCATATTCACCTCTTCTTGAAGCCATATTTCTTTCTCTCATAGAACAGATCGGTTTTAGCACTCCCCAAATTGACGATCTTCGGACAACCATCCCGGTCCTTTTCGAGTTGAGTGCACTCCTTGCAGTAGTAGGCATCCGAGATCCCGACTCCACCACAGATAACGCACCGGCCTTGAAAGGACCCGTAGTTGCACTCGTCGCATATCCGCACGAGCGTGCAAGGGCGGACGTAGGAATCGCATATCACGCATTTGCCATCATCTTTCTCGCACAGCCTTCCAATGGCGATTCCTGGTTGCTTACGGCACATGATCAAATCAGGATGATGCTTAGCCATAATCCTGCAGCAATTCCTCGACTATTCTCTGCACCAAAATAAACAGTTCTTAATACATATACCATCTTATAATAACAATGCAATAGGGTAAATAGGGAAAAGAATCCCAAGATTTCGGTCAAACCGTAAATCTATCCCGACTTTTTGACGTTAGGGAAAAATATCCCAACGTTTCATTCCGTCGTACTTCTCTATCCTAGATCTGTGACGATGTCAAAGGGGGCGCATACGTGGCAGTTAAATTCGACATGGATGGACACGTGGGTGCGCCACGTGTTTTATTTATTTACTTTTAAATCGGCGATAAACAAAACGACGCCGTTTTCAAGAAAATGACATCATTTGCTTCAAATCGAAACCTCCAAATCGACGTGGTTTTCTTGTAAACGATGTTGTTTTGCTCATCGATGATTCAAAAATAAATAAATAAAACACATGGTGTATCCACGTGTGCATCCACGTGGAATTTGATTGCTAGATACGCGTCCAATGCAATATGTTCAACATCTTTAGTTTTTCCATTGTTATGGTGAAAGGCCTAATTGCAGCTGCAGTCGTGGTGAAATTAAATACTCAGCCTTTCAGAAATCAAAACCCTAAGTACCAAATCATTACAATCAAGAGAACCGAAAAATTTAACTTTATCTTCGTCAGCCACCATTTCTACAAACTATCCACGAATAAACCCTACACTAATCGAATCAGCAGCTTAAAATTGGAAAAGCATGGCTCCAACACAAGTATTGAAGGAAAATTCATAAAAATTAGGGGCGCATTGACGATTGAAACCTGGAAATCATACCAGAAGGAGTAACAATTTTCATAAACCAAAAAGAATCCAAAACTATATCATTTTTTTATACGATACTAAAACACATAAACCAGTTAGAATTGTTGGATTTTCCAACTGCAAGACTGCTGTGTGTGCGTGCGTGTGGAGAGGTAGAGAGAACCTACGGCGACGATGTCGGCGAGCTGATGACTGAAAATGTACGACGGCGTCCCGATTTCTATTTTCGCGTGTTCAATTTCTAGCATTTTCTACTAGGTGAAATGAAACCTGGGTTAATTTCCACTTTGATCCCTCAAATACTTCAAAATATCGCTTCGCACCATGAGTTAATTTCCAACTTGATCCCTCAAATACTTGAAAATATCGCCTCGCACCCCGAAAAGCTTGCTTCTCATTTTTCAAGAGCGGTTTACATGGATCCGGGTCGGGTCAACGGGTTTGGGCATCATCGTCCCCAATTGGGTCGATGTAAATTAGTATTTGGGAATTGGGATTAACCGATTAAGTAGGACTGTTGATTTATTTGTAATATTATATTTTATTTGTCCACCATTTGAATATAAATAATATAAATGAATCAATGTATTTATAAATTACTCCGAATTTGCTCGGAGGAAAAATTAAAAATCAACTTGATATGTAATATAGAGTAAATCTTAAGCTGGGCATAAGCTTAACTAGACCCATAGGCCTTATTGAAATTTATCTAATTTACATTTTCATTCATAAGTTTGTTATTTAATTACATATTTATTTTTAAAATTGAAAATAATTAAAAGAGATTCAGACTCACACTTAACACCAAATCAGATTGGGCTTGAAAAATCCAAACTCAATTGAGTTCCAATTTTTCTAGGCAATATTAAGCTCAATGTGTAATTGCATTTTCAATTTCATAAGACACAGTTCTGTTTCATTTTGATTCCAAAAATTTACTTTTACTCTCATACTTGTATTTTTTTATCACATCAATAAATTTTCTATCAAAAATTTTTGCAAGAAAAATTCTATGACGACCTCGTGGGCACTGCCCACTACTCTCTCATATGAAAGTGGACCCCACACCATATAAAACATGTCCCATGTGAGAGAAATGGGTATTATCTACTCAACTAGCATAAAATTTCCCTTTTTGTGAATCAGTTTAAAAACTATTTTGGTATTTTTAACTACAATTTCTTTATATTATCAAATACAATATAAGTTAAATATAAAATAAATAAATAATGTTTTACATAGCAAGTAATTGATTGAGTTCAAAATCATAATTTTTTTAATTTTGTAACTAAACATAAATTTTTTAGACCAATATTGAATGAAATTTTGGCGTTCAATTCACTTTAAACCAATTATTGTTTTTATTTATTTTAAATTACGCGGAAGAGAGTATATAGTAAATTTAATAGCTAATAGCCAATCATTAACAACTTACAACAATAAAAATTTGAAATTTCAGATTGGACCCAACAAAAAATGATAACTCAAGTCCACAAATTGAAATGAAATTACTCTTGAAATACGCTTGAGGAGCTAATTTAGTTGCTTAAAAAATCGTAAAAATGAAGAAAAATTACGGGGTTTTCAAAGTAAAATTGCCATGCGATGAATATCAAACATTTGCGATTGCGATACAAAAACCCCCAATTCGGAAACAAAATATGAAAATGCCTCACGAATCTGGTAAATCAAAGCTTCAATCGCATTTCAAAATGTAATATAATCCAATCTTCCACTTCACTTCGAAATTAAGCAAACATACTGAAAATTAGTACTAAATTTACAACTAACGGAACCCTAACTCCGGTAGCTCA
>AYJT01082806.1:0-12470 GCA_001278415.1 Ocimum tenuiflorum | reverse complement strand
TCCGCATCTATCTCCTGGAGAAGTCGTGATTCAAAGGTGGCGAGTTCCATCATTATCCGTTCTGTTTGGTGTTCATTCGTTGTTTGCTTTCGCGTCAGATCCTGGGTCGCGATCCGAATTCACAATTCCGTGGCAAGGATCGTATCACTTCACTTCCTGGCCACCATAGCCATCACCGACATCTCTCAATTGATGTGGCAATGACGATGATTATGTAGTGGATTTTAATCGCCAAAGCGCAATGATATTTTTTGTTTGATTTTTTGCACTTTCTTAGAAAGATGAATGGAATGGAGATTGTTTGATCATGGAGTGGATTGTGCTGGAGATAAAGGATTGAAGAAAAACGGTTTTTGCAGGAAGTTTGTGTAAAGCATGATAAATCAAAGCATTGTTGGATGAACAAATGAAGCAAAGTAGTGTTAGTGGGGAGTTTTGTTGTAGTAGTGGGCAGTTTCTGGGGTTGTCATTTTGTCGGGAGCGATTACGAAACTCCTTTATTATAATAGATTGATATAATATAATATATTTTATACTAACAAATCATTATGCTTTTGTACATTTTAAACATAATTTACGAAATAAAAAGCATAAGATAAGAAGATGTTAATCGCAAATCCTAAGGTTAATATTAATTCTTATAAAGGTACCACTTATATAACTAAAAGTCTGATCACCTTTAGAGATAAATACTATTAGGAGCAAAAGTATCACTTTCATTGAAGTTGTGGGCAATTGAGTCCTATTTATCACGGATTAGAATACATGAGACGAGATGATTTATAAAAGACTTATTAGAAGTCACTTATGTCAAATATTAAAGACGATAGCTTAGCTAAATTAGTATTTAAGTTGGGGAAACCCAGATGTACTCAAACAATAATGATAGAAAGTTATTCGTGGAGAGGGCCTTCTAGAAAATGTCAGCATGTTTTATTTTTAAATTACAGAAAATATTGAACTCGATATTTTAATTGTGGTTAAGTATTGGGATATATTTTAAGTGATGTCAAAGAAAATCTCCTTAGATTTAATTAAGACTTGTAATAATTGTAATAGATTAGAACTATGCAATAGTTAGTCAGCTTGAAGATAAAGAAGACTGAAGAAAAGAGCTGAAGACACGAAGTGTTCAAGGATCAAATTCAGGAGGAACCAGAATTGAGGAAAACACAGTTCTGTAACAATTAGAATAAAAAAAAATAGTTCAGATTCCAACTGCCAATTTTTGAAGTGAATTGTGACAATTCTGAACTATCCAGTTGACAGTTGAGGAGTTGACCATCTTAGTTGAAACAAAAGAATTCTAAGCAACTGGGAAGATAGGCTAAGACAGGTTAGTCACTCTTACAAACTAACTTCAGATCAACTGATTCTAGTCAGCATAATCCTGCTAGAATATCAAAAAAAGATCTCTAATGGATACCTGCTAAGCAGCTCACCTATTATCCCAACGACTAGAATTAAAGAACTATAAAGCCAAGATGATTAAAGTACAGAAGTGGTGTTGTGTTATCATCAAGAAAGAATATAATTCTAAAGAATCATCTCAAAACCAACCCATCGGATTTTGAAGTGCTTCATCAAATCATTCATAATCAGATTTTGTCAACACACCAGATTCTACTCCTAGTAGAATTTCAAGAAGTTCCATCCAAACACAGGTCCTAGATACCCATCGAAGTTCTTGAAGGGAACTAAAATCTTCAACTTGCATTCGACGTGGAGCAGACGACAAGGAAAAGGATCGCAGCTCCGTCAACCGTCGTGCCTTAGTTGCTGATGTGGAATCCAGCAGGTGAGAAGAGTATTTGTTGTAATCCGTGTTAACACCTCCAAAACCTTAATTACTAGTGGATAACCCTTCAGTTGAAAGAAGAGAGAATGTAGGAGAGTTGAACTCCGAACCTCTATAAAACTTTGTGTCAGTTTATTTGTTTCATGCTATTTTCGTTATGCACTGATCTTTACCAGTTAACAAGCTCAATTGATTCAAATCAGCTTACTTATATTATATTGTTGATTTTCAAAAATGACAGTAAACGATTTAGCTGAAGCTCACCTTCACACTATGACTGAACCGTTTCACTAACATGAAATTGGACATACATTTAAATAAAACTGGGCTCAAGTTTAAATTCCACAAATTCTTATTATCCAATCTGATATGAAAAATGGGTCTAACACTTGGTATTAGAGCTGTTGGTTCAAAAGACCATAAGCTTTGTGTCACCCAAACCAAATCATTCTAACGTTTTCTTTTTTTGTTTTTTTTTTTTTACCTAGTTTCAGAGTATGTCTTTTGTCAGATGAATAAGGATTAAGTCAAGAAAAGCAGATCCCCTCAGCTAAATATAGCATCTCAAGGACCATGAGCAACTGCAGGCACATAAGCACAAAGATAGGGGGAACTCCCACTAAAGATAAAACGCGAGCTGTCAGCGCTATCAAGTTTTGGATCTCGACTGTTTCTCAGTTCCTTTTAGTATAACTGAGAAAAAAATTAATAGAGAGCTTAAGTGCAACATGACGCGATCTAAGATGGTACCACGTCGATAAGCTACTTCAATGTCAATCGTCAGATTCGGTGTTAAATGGAGAATCTTATAAACTGCGACCAAAGAAAATTTATGACATTACAAAATCCGAGGCAACTCACATTTCAAATAGATCTCAATCGTCTGATTTTTAAGACCGGATTGATTCTAGCCTATAAATACTCCCTCAAGTATCTTGTTCATATCTCCCGACAGTGAAGATCTCCTAAAAAAAGATTGACTCCAAGATGCATTCTGATAATATTCTGTCTCACCTTGAAGATCAGCAAAATCAAAAGACTCAAGAAGAACAAATGGTGTTGACAAAAGGGTCGATGAGAACAAACGAGACCCACGACACTGTGACAGATCAAGCTGTCTTCAGTGATGTCATCCTAGCTCGGGCTAACAAGGCTGTTGAAGAATCTTCTGAAAAGAAGCAGCTGAACAAGCTATTGCAATCAGAAACAGCCCTGATCGAATTTTATCGAGCCGCTTAATACTTCACACTTGTAGCTCACGTCTAAAGTATCATGGGAGGATACTAGAGTTGTAAGCAGTGGAGTTAGAACTTGGTTAGACCTCGGCAGTGATTAGCTGAGAAAAACTATCTACCCATCTTAACTAATCTTAGTTACTCCTAAATGGTCAGTTCTCATCCCAAACGAGAACTAACTCATAACCTAGGGATGTACATTTTGAACATCTAGTTAGGCCATTTCAAACTCATAGTTTGAAATATTTATCTTAGAAAACTAGTTTAGATTACATGTATAGGTTAAGTTTCAATCTTTGTAACTTACGAACATGTATATTGTAATCAAACGGACAATAAATGTTATATCTTTTGAATAACAATCTCTCTTTGTCCCAAAAGAAAGCTATTTACTTTCAGTTAACAATGTGCATAACTAGTGCAAAGTCTTTTCTCTACCAGTCAACACTCGGCATGCGGTTTTTATAAGTGCAGTCAGTCTCGCAAGCTGAATTTCTGATTTTTATTGTAACAAGGATATCTGCGCGTATTGCATTTTTTATTTTCTTTTCTAAACTTTGACATCATCGAAAATAGAGAAATTGTTAGGAATATATTTTGAGTGATGTCAAGGAAAAACCCCTAGATCTAGTTAAAACTTGTAAGAACTGTAATAGATTAGAACTCTGTAATAGTTAGGCAACTAGATGACAAAGAAGACTGAAGAAAAGAGCTGAAGACAGGAAGAGTTCATGGATCAAATTCAGGGACCATTACTGAGGAGGAAAACACAATTCTATAACAACTGGAAAAAACGAAAAATAGTTCAGATTCCAACTGTCAGCTTTTGAAGGGAACTGTGAGAGCTCTGACTATCCAGTTGACAGTTGAGGAGTTGACCATCTCAATTGAAACAAAATAATTCTAAGCAACTGAGAAGATAGGTTAAGACGACTCAGCCGCTCCTACAAACTAACTTCAGATCAACTGATCATAGTCAACATAATCATGTTAGAATATCAGTATAAGATCTATAACGGATACCTACAAAGCATATCAACTATTATCCCAACAGCTAGAATTGAAGAACTATAAAAGCCAAGATGATTAAAGTACATAAGTGGGGTTGCGTCATCATAAAAAAAAAAAATATAATGCTGAAGAATTCATCTCACAACCAACCGATCGGAATTTGAAGTGCTTCATTGGATCATTCATAATCAAATTGCATCAACACACCACATTATACTCCTAATATAATTTCAAGAAGTTCCGTCTAACCACAAGTCTCGGACACCCGTTGAAGTTCTTGAAGAGAACCAAAATCTTCAGAGCATACGAAAAGGAGAAGAATCGCAGCTCCGTTGACCCCCGAGCTTGAGTTGCTCATGTGGAATCTAGCAGTTGAGAAGAGTATCTGTTGTAATCTGTGTTAACGTATCAGGTTGGTCCCAAATCAGAGTATATTGCTTTGCGGAAGCATTAGTGAATAAACAGTTGTGGAAATTAAGTAGGCCCAATTTTAATCGCAGCTGACTTGTTGCAAGTCACCTGGGTCTTAGAAAGTTGTTTGTTATCGAGTAGGACTTGAGTTTGTTTACAGTTATACTCCAGCTAGTAATGGTAACTGGGTTTCAAACACTTAGTAAAATAAAGTAATGAAAATCTGTAAATGATGCAGGATATTTAAAGGTTCGGATATGAAAAACCACACATCCTCTCTTCCTTCCCAAGAAGGGAATTCATTGGTCTTCGTTATACACGGTGTTTGAACACAATTTACAACTGATTCTTCTAAAATGAAAAGCTTGCAATACTTTCGGTCGCAGGCACGGCTGATCTTCGAAGCTTAATTGGAATCCGCTTCCAAGGCTTCTTTGATCGGCAGGTGAAGATTTGAGTTCTCTTCAAGAACTTAGATCTAGTTTTATGGTTTCCTTTGTCATATGGAAATATGAAGAAAGTTTCTCGGAATCCTCGGTTGTAAACAACTTTTGGATCTCCGGTGTGTCTCAAATAAGAGTACTTGAAAAGCTGGAATGCTTTAGAGAGAGAGAGCATATGAGCTTGGACACTTGGTGTTTCAGTATCAGTAGAATCAGTAGTCTTCTCTCTTCCTTTGACTCCTCTATTTATAGTCGTCGAATTTGAATAGTAGCTGTTGGAAAGGCATGGATCGAATAATTAAGTCCGTTGTTAGGGAAAAGAGCCGTAGTTGTACTTCCAGCAGGCTTTTTCAGTTCTTTATACTCCGATCCGTCAACTTTTGGCTATTGACCTCTGGATAATAACTGTTGTCAAAACGCCTTTTTAGGAAACATTCTGAGAATCAACCCTGAATATTCCTCTTTTGTCTCAATTGTCCAAAAGACAACTGGGCTTGATCTTCTGACTTTATTTTGAGAGATTCCTCAAATGTCAGCTTTTCTTTATGGAAATCAGCTCAGGAGTCAACTTGTCTTTCAGCTGTCAGTTCAGAGTGAACTGCAGCTGGTTTGAATTTCAACTGATGGAACAATTTTAAATCTATATTTATCACAGCTGAGGTGATCGGCCGTGGATCCTCGCAACTGAATAGACATAGCTATGGTTCAGTTGAACTTGATCTTGTGAAATTCTTTATATCTTGAATCTTCCAGCTTTAGTTATCCGCGAACCTAAGCTATTACAATTCAATCTTACACAACATTTACATTCTAAGATCAGTTCTATTCTAGTGATATGGTTTCTGACATCATCAAAATATTATAATTCCTAACACATCGAATACTTCGGTTGCTAGTGGATAACCCTTAGTTGAAGGAAGAGTGGGTGTAGGAGAGTTGAAATCCAAACCTCTATAAAACTTTGTGTTAGTTTATTTTGTTTCATGCTATTTACATTCTGCAACTGATCTTTACCAGTTAAGAAGCTCGGCTTATTCAAGTCAGCTGACTTACATTATATTGCTGTTTTTTAAAAAAATGAAAGTAAACAGTTCAACTGAAGCTCACCTTCAGACTATGACTGAATTGTTTCACTAAAAAGAAACTAGACATAGGTTTAAATAAAACTGGGCCCAAGTTTAAATTTCACAAATTCTTATTACCTAATCTGATCTGAAAAATGGGACCAACATTAACTAACATTGAATTTTAAAGTATCAAAGGATATTGTGGAAGCCTAAAGTTGGTGAATAATATAATGGATTTAAATTATCAATAAATCTTTACATGCTGTGATGTGATTTGATTAGACACTAGAAGAAATAACAGATTTAGTGACGAAATATTTTTGGGTCGTTTGTTAGTGACAGATTACTAACGGATTTTCGTAAAATTACAAAACATAGAATTAGTAAATAAGAGCATGCAATACAAGAATAAGAAGAATGGAAAACAACCTGATTACATTTCAGAGAATATATGGTCAAGTTGGACCATCATATGGAACACCGATGAATATAAAAAAATATCCAGTGTGGCAAAAAAATAAAAAAAATAGAATGAATAAGCCCGAAGGCCTAGGAACAGGCATAGTGAGACATAAGGGGGGGAACAAGAAGTGCACATGAATATTCTATTCAATTGGTATGTAATATTTCTATATAATATTTATGTATATAATTGATTATCCCCATAAATTAAGTTTAAAAAATTGTGAATGGGTTAAAGAGGGGACGGCGAAAAATATGCTTGACTTGGCGGTGTTTAAGATATTCCACCAAAAAAAAAAAAGATGAAGTTTATGATGGCCCTAAAATATGCTAGTATTGGTGTAAGTTTTTCGAATTATAAATTAATTTGCATAACTATTATCACATATAAATGTGTAGGGTGAGATTGAGGAGCCATTGGTCCTGTTCCATTTGATGGAAACAAGATATTCATGAAAGCATCAGGGGGCATTGATCACAAGAATCGTATATTTGGTCTATAAGAGAAGGGGTGGAGGCGAGAATAGATGCACAAGCTGCGGCAATTCAACGAGAAGCTGCAGAGACTCGAGCATGTCAACCAAGAATCGGGGCTCAATTTCAGGCGTTGCAGAAATTTCTGTCACTGATTTGCGTTTTTTTTTGTAAAATTCTAAATTCCTCTAATAGTATAATGACTATTCTGTAAAATTATCGATCGATATCTGTGTATTGTGGATTGCGGTGTTCTTAGATGTAACTAATGTACATTTATTCTGTTTTTTTCACGATGAGAATGTTTTTAACTATTTTTTATTAAAGAAGGCTAAAATACCTCTTGCCGACCCCATAGGAGGCATTATTTTTTTTTTTTCTTTTTGGGCATTTAGTTGTAACCTGTCCTAAAGCCCAAGTAGAATCATAGCTCAAATGTACAAGCCCACATATAATGGAGTTGGCCCTGGACCAGGTTTTAAAATTCAACATAATATGACAACCTGATATGATTTGTTCTAAATAATGAATTGGTATTGAAACTTATTAAATTAATGTCACGTCAATCCAATAAGCACATGTAAATTTTGTGTTGGGTTAATGTCAAATTGGATAATCCGTAAAACAAATCGTATTCGGGCCCTCAGTCAACATATTAATAAATTTTTTTGATGTTATAATAATAATTAGCAAAATTAGGTTTAATATTTAATACAACAAGTCTTCAATAATTCAATCTCTCTCGAATTTATGTTCGTATTTTGGAGTTTAACGGATAAATCGGATCAAACATATCATTAATAAACCGAATAAGAGTTGAGTTTTAACTGATCATGTCGCAAAATGATCGGCACAATAGTGATACGATTTCCATTAAATTTTCAACAAGGATGGTACATCTCCTACCAATAGCAAATTTGAAAAAGCAATATTTGAATATCATTTTTGTCAACCAAAATAGATGTCTAACCTAATGAGAATGTGATGGTTCAAAATATGACGATAGCTTGTTTCTATTCTTGAGATTCGATCAAACAATATTCTAATCTTTATTTATATCCCTTAGAAGCTATTCGCTACATATAAAATATACAAACATGTCGAGGATTATTATTATTTTATCATTATCCAATTCAAGAGAACAGCAATTTATCCCAAAGTGATCCGACTAGAGAATTTTATTCCGTTTTATAAAATTTAGGGTAGTATATCTCAATGTTTGTTCCGTTATAATTTTTATTCTCCATCCATTACGGTATCAAGACGTTGACACGTCACAATTTACACATTAGTGCCAACGTCTTGTAAATATTCTTTTAATATTTCAGACACAAAACGACGACGTTTTGCTACAAACAACACCGTTCTCACTCAAGCTCAAAAACATAGCATTTAGGGATTAGGGTAGTCAAGCTGCCACTACTGCATCAATGGAGCAAGGTGAGGCTCCAGCACCAGTGGGCGGCCAGAGACGAGAACGATGACGAACTTCACTCATTTACACACATTTTTCATGGTGGTGAGCCCCAATCCAGGAATTGTAACGTTAACATCATCGCCAATGGTCTCCAAATACGACAGCTCCCCCACAACAACAACGATGTAGGAGAAATTGTCAGATCTGATGAATTCGTAATCAGGGTTTGGAGATAAGATGATTTTCTTGTCATAATCAACTTATCTGAAATTAATGACATTGAGTACGGTTGTTCTAGTTGTGAGATTTTTGGAGTCTAATCCATGCCATGCGATGGTCCGGCCGTTGGATTGGAGGCTGATGTTGTTGGCGTGAGTTCCCGCCACTAAGATTTTGGGGGAGGGGGAGAAGATGGGTGTGGGGTTGTTTATCGTTTTTGAATAGCACCTTTGATTTTCTTACAGTTTTGAGCTTTTTCAGCTTGAGTGAGAACGACTTTGTTTTGTGTCTGAATCATTAAAAAAATATTTAATACATTGACGGATATGTCGGTATCAATGTATAACATGGCAATGCCTTGACATCGTAACAGACAGAAGATAAAAAGTCATAATAAAACAAATATTAAAATATGAATGGGACAAAATCCTCAAATCTAGGGATAATATCGTACTCACCCCTCAGAGAACAAAAGATTAAGAAGAGGAAAGAAAAACTGATTTTATAAATTTATTGCGAAATGTGGCGCCTCTAGTCACCCCACGCCATTCGCCCTTTTCAACCCCATTTTATTTATTTATTTATTATTTTTTGTCTTTTACAATTATTGAGAATCTCTTTTAATATTGTTTAAGGATATGGTGATTGGTCCATTTTCTGATGTCACTTATCAACAGTATTTAACTAGGGAATTCACGTGTCAATATTTATTTTGTTTTTCGTTTAGTTAACATATAAGTGTGTGTGTGTATTATAAGTTTTTAGGGATGTGTATAATATAACAATTTTACTAGCATGGCACTGCCATGCATGGGGCTTAAATGAAATATAATTTCCGTCTAAGTATTGTAGATAAATAATAAAAATTTTCGAGGTGGCTAAGAAATGAATAGAATTTTATTTATCTATTAATACAAAGAATTGTATTATTTGTGTTGTATTATTATGGTTGGAAACATCTGATTTTGACTATTTTCATTTCAATTTTGGAGTGAGATTAGTATTGATTAAAATGTAGTTTTAGTTTTTTACACTAATAAATGTACTAAAGATAAAACGTATAAATTACATTGACATTATAACATCGATTACTGAAGAATCACAAAAATGAACATTTGTAGATTATTTAAATGTGAATAAATATCCTAAAACTTTCCAGTCAGATTTCATTTAAAACAATGTGATAGATCCATTCATATTTAATACATAACTTTTTGTTTATCATAAAATCAATCCCTATTCATGTTGCATCAGACAGACCTACATGGGAAGGAGAGCCTAAGCCTCCCAATACAAGATTATTTTCAAATTTATAGTAGAGTCTATTGTTTTTGCGTGGTAGTCCTGTAATCGAGAAAGAATAGACTTGAAAGAAGAAAAAAATTGAAAAAAATAGGGATAAATATTTTGACACAATTGATAAGGAATTATATATATAATATATCTGTAGAAAAATAATATATTAATGTTAGCCAACTCAATTTTTCAGGATGATCCTTCTATTATATTGTATACTTGTATACATGTATATCATTGTTTTTGTATATTTGAGACACGTAACAATGAAATTTAAAATAATGGACCAAAATATCAATTAATATTAAAAGCAATTGAGTAAGCAGTGGACTAAGAAACTTCTTCTCTATATGCATTAAATTGCACCAGATAACTATATTTAAAGATAGGTACCACGATGGATGCAAGTGGGTACTTTTTCAAGTTCTTAAAAATTAAAGGTTTTGATTCTATATGAGGGACATCGGAGTGTGATTTGTCGTAATATTATAATTTAATTTAAGGAAGAAAACAAAAAAGATAGCTACACTTAATTAACTACACTTAATCACTCCTCAATAATAACCAAAAAAAAAAAAATCATCTTTACTTAATCAGTATAGTTAAGACTAAGTTATGTATCATTTGAACCTTGACTAATTAATTATTAACAAAATAAGCGACCCCACGCATTTGTAGTTTTATATACTTTATCGTTTATAAAATGGATAAAGGGGTCGAAAATCCTAGGGTGGTCATCTGTGTTAATCGGATCATTATCAAGATCGATTTATTAGTGATTCAATTTATTAAATAAATAATTGATCTAAATGCGTATTTTATTTGTTGATTTCAAACACAAACATGCTAGAACATGACATGAATCCGCTACATAACTAATAATTATCTAATGTGATAAGCTGATAAGGATTTAATAATTACCTGATTCGGTCGGTTATCATGACGGTGATTAGATTAAATTTTAATATAAGAAAATATTTATTATTTTATTTCATTCCCCTTTCTCAATAATCAAAACAACTGAAATCATAAATAGAAATTCATATAAAATTTGCATGCATCTAAATTCATAGAAATCTTTTTTTTTTTTAGTTGGGGAAAGGGGAGTGGAGATTTGAACTCTAAACCTAATACGATCTGATATCAAATGATACCAACTGATACGATCCTCGTTCAGGATGGAAATTTAGATCGTAGCCCGACATCAACGCATAAGCAATTAAACAACAAAAGGGCGGAAATTCTACGTAATTGGAGCGACCCTCTAAGAATCGTAAGCAAGAATGAATTCCTACGACCCAAAGAGCAACTCATTTCCAATAACAAAGAATGGTGAGGACGCCACAAATGCAAGCGACACGCCGTTTGATAAGTCAAAGGTGATAAGTCAAATGGGATATGTGAAGACACCACAAACGGAAGCAGAACGCCGTTTGATAAGTCAGGTTTGAACTTCTCAACAATTCAAGAAAATTCGATAATTCTCAATAGAGAGAAAATAAACTTGTAGTTTTATTAATCATAAAAAATTGAATGTAAAAGTCTACGATGTAGTTTTATAGACATGGGAAATCCTAATTCCAAAAGGAAACAAGATAACTTTAAATCTACTCAAATCTAAACTAACAAGTAAATAACTAAAATAAGGAAATAAGATAACTCTAAATCTAATCAAATCTAAACTAATAAGGAAATAACTAAGCTAAGGAACTAACTAATAAAAAATACTATTCACGTCGGTATTCACCTGAATAGTAAAAACATGCAAATTATCTATCTAATCAATATGTCCAAGTTAATTCGCCCAAATTAAATTGATCATTAACGGGCCTCCTTTACTATCATTTAGAGGATGTTTACACATGAGTTTCCACCGATAGGCGTTCCCAAAGGGACAAATTCATAGAAATTCATACGAATAGCTACAAAGGAAATTGTTCAAGTTATAAAATAGAAAAGGTGTGTGATTGGTAGTGGTGGTGAGGGTGGATATCCTAAAGTAGATAAAAAAGATCTAGTGGAGAAAGCTTTCATATGTGCCTGCATTTGAGCCTGTGTCATTTGAGTTGGCATATTCTCTGTGATTTGCTCTCTTAATTGTTTTCTCATACGATTTTTGAAATGATGGTTGAGTAGTTTCTCCACTGTATATGCCACACAAATGTTGCTTTTTGTTCTTTTGCCATCGATCACATCTAAATCTAAGTACATGTTGGACTTGTTCACTGACGCTTAACTCAGCTGTTCACTCCCACGAGAAATCCCTTCATAGATGAGAAAGAAGAATAAATTATATTCATCAAAATCCATGTGCATATTATTTCAATTTTATTGCATGCAAGGTTATTATTCCAAACAATTTTTATTTGCATGATATACATTAATTCGTCGGAAACATGTTATTGTAAAAATATGCGCTTGTTATTGAATCAACATATGCATGTTAATTTAAATCGAGTGAGTTGTTTTGATTTTAGAGGAGAGAGAAAAAAGATGAGAGAAAAAAAGGGGAAAAGAAATTTTTAACCAAAAAATCGATCCAGTGGACCAAAACATCCGAGAAATCGCATGTGTGGAAAAAAAATGGCCACTTCGGTTAGGGGGTATTCGAATCCTACTGATGTGGCAAAGGGTTCG